>JADAQX010000597.1:0-32269 GCA_015476325.1 Cardiosporidium cionae
ATCACAATACAACGAAAGCTGTATCACATATATGAATCAAGTACACAATTTTTGTTTGCTAAGTAGAATCACCTCTGAAACACTGTGCACACTCTCATCATTTTTCATTGACGCTTTTTTACACTTAAAGCATTTATCATTGTTATAGAAGGTGAGTAGGGTAGCTGCATTTGAAAAGAGAAACGGCATAACCTTAGTATACACACATTGTAATTAACGAGTTTTCTTACCTTGGCTGTTAGCTTTGTTAGGGCAATGATTTTTTCAGTGTAACCGGCAATTCCTAATGATACATAAATCACCGGATTACAATTCAAGCGAGCAAGCACAGCATCTACCCACAAAATGCCACTGAAAGAGAGCGTAGAAGAAGTACGACATAGGAAAGTTTTTGCACTAACATATATGAGTTACCATCGTGTGCGAAAATACACTGGTGACTACAGTTTTAATAACGCTGCATTTCCCATGTGATGTGGGGACTTTAGAGTTCAATGAGGGTGAATGTTTTGAGAGTTAAAAGTCTGATTTGTTGCTTATTGTGCCTCCTTTGTCTCATATTGTCGCTGATCGCGCATGTGGGGAAATGCTTTCCCCGCAGTCGCGTCCTAATCGCGTGCACACTGCTCTGAGTGCTTTTCTCATACCACTTTACAAACGGCTGTTATTTGTTAGTAACACGAAGTTTCATTGTTTATTTTCATGGCACATTAAAATATTTATGGAAAGTACAACTTTTTTATTGACGAGGGTAACCAAATCAAGTGTAATCTCAATCATATAAATATTTCCCTTTTTATATTAAGGCATTACTATATTTTAGCATAATGACTAGTTCCTTTCAAAAGGTTTTTCATCTTTTTGATGGAGGTATAGCAGCAGTTACATTACTGATGCTATATGCTACTTTATGGTGCAACATCATCGGGAGTTCCTCAGCCTACGAGTGTATCCATGATACATTTGTTGCAGAGAAGGAATTAAACGGGTTGACCTTGGATGTCCCAAGTCAAGACACTCGTAATGATTTGCGGAATCTTCAAAGTGGCCTGACGTATTCCAATTTTGATTCAATTCGGATTGCATTCTTAACTGATGGACTAAGCACTTTTAAAAGCTCTGCTCCCAGTGACTTCGCATTATTTACTGAGCGAATTCTACCTGCTGTTGCCAAGAAATTGAGCTCCACATTTCGCGTTCGCCGTATCCTTTCTGGTTTGGGTCTACGTCGCCCTTGCACTACCCTAGGATTTCTTACAGCACCCAATGGACTATCAGTGCGAGCCTGCGCTGTCGCGGATGCCAATAATGTTGGCACCTGTATTGTTTCACCCATTCCTCAAGGCCTTTACAGCGAAGATATATTTGTTTGTAATGATGCTTCTCTGACTAATTGCACCTTCCGAAAGGGAAATGCAGGACTTCAAAGTGCAGATTTTACCGTTTTAGTAAATGTGGACACATCGGCTACCTGCAGTGGACATTCCACTGCTTTAGCATTTGCTGGTATGTGCGTAACATATTTTTGAATGCTTGCGGGAGCATGTGCAGCTGTCTTAATAGTAAATAATTTTGTTGCTCAGGCATTTGCTTCCGAGATTCGAATACCGATCGTCCTCTTATCTCAGAATTGACCTTTTGCAATTCAGCGATTAACTCAATGCGTAGGGATCCGAGAACTGGTGTCGACACGCTTTTGCATGAAGTTCTTCATGGCCTCGGTTTTTCCGTAAGTTATTATCCTCGCTTCCGGTTTGATAATGGTACTGCGAGGACAGCGCGTTCGGCATCTGGAAGGTATTCGTAATGATCTCGAGAATAAGCATGCTCGTATCTTGCTAATCTGCATTTATAAATATAACGGCTTGCTCAGGAATACTTAGTAAGCAATGTGAATTTATGTTTTTTGCTTAGGCCTCTAGCAAGTAATACCACAGTATTAGATGGAGTCGTTGTTGGACCTCGGTCTCAGATAAACAATTACCTTGTAACTGAAACCGCCCGAGAGTATGCTAGGAGTTATTTCGGATGTGCTGGGACGAGAGGAATAAGTTTAGAAGCTCAAGGTGGTGGTGGTACGTTGTAGGCTAGCGAGTGTGCTTACAAGTTGAAAAATTAGTTCTTGTGCAATTGAAGTGAATCGTTTTATTATTTTTGTTGGTGCAACGTAAACAGGATCTGCTGGAAGTCATGTGGAGCAAACTTCATTTTTCGAAGATACAATGGTGGCGATTGGAGGTACTGACACCGTTTTAACTAATGCTACCTTGACCATATTGCGTGATTCAGGATGGTTAGTCTTTTTACACTTGATGAATTATAAGTTCAATGGTAATAAAAAGTATGTGTTTTTTTTTCTAGGTATAATATTGAGTTTGATCAGGCTGGAAATCCTCAGTGGTAACTATGCTACGTCTGCATGAACGCTCTTTCATGTAGCCGGCTATTTCTCTCTAATTTTATAGAATATTGTTATGAGTTAGAAATATCGTGTGTGCCGAAATGATTATAGGGGACGAAATGGATTTTCCATTAACTCATGTGCTTTGGGAGATTCTCTTTGCAACAATGCCGGTGGAACGACAGATGAAAACAGTTTTTGTTTCGCCAGCCAAAAACACTGCTCATATGTAAGCCATGGAAAAACATTTCCTACCTTGTTGGTAAATGCTGGTAAACTGTTGTGAAAGAATTTGTCTACTACAGGATTTGACCACGGTTACTGAATGCGGAATTTACAGTTATACTAATCCCCTTCCTGCCAGTTTTCAATATTTTTCTAATCCTCGAGTTGGCGGAGGGGCACCATTTCTGAATTTTTGCCCTATTCGCGATATTACTCGAGATAACTGTACTAAGTGAGTTTATTTTCTTGATGTAACATTTTCTCTGAAATGTTTTTTTCCAATTTTCTTTTGGGGCACTCAAATTTTGAATAGGGTCTTTATTTTTGCAGATCATCATTGGATGCTAATAACAGTCAGGGTAATATACATGGGCCTCAATCTCGGTAAGGCAACTACTAATTTTAGATTTTTATGTTAAATTCCTTGAAAAATGCATTTTTGAGAATTGAATTGGTTGGTAGGTGCTTTGAGAGTACGTCAAGTCAAAGTAGTATCTCCAGCGGATCCTTTAGGTGCCACGAAACAGAATGTGTATCACCATCTCCTTTTTCGGGTATTTATACCGCTGTAAAGATTAAGGCTCGCGCAGGCCCAAACACAACTGAGGAAGTAAGTATACATTACTAGTGAAACAAGTGCCACTTTATTAAATATGAACACTTCTTATATGCTCTTTCATGAAGCATGCGAGTATAGTAGTATTTTCCTACTGTGAACTGACTTTATAACATTCAGGTGATGTGTACTCCAGCTGATGAACTCACGAGAAAACCTTTTCCTACTTTACAAGGGACCGTGAAATGTCCTAACGTAAGTGTAGGGTCGATGAATATAATTCGGAAAGCTGACTATCTTGAAATCGCGTTAATACGATATATAAAAAGCGGCAGTTTGAATCGCCTCTTTGGTTTTGCAAATTTTTCAGGTGGAAAAAATGTGTTGGAACCAACCCTGTCATAATAAGGGTACTCCTCGAAACAAAATGTAAATCTGTAAAAATTGTGTTGTAGATGATTATGCGGATTTCAACAATCTCGTACGTCTTGATTGTATTTGCAGGTGTGTTTGTGCTTCTGGTTTCATTGGGAGTTTGTGCACATTACCGGACAATGCAGACAATCGACTTACAACTGTTCATGATTTTAGCTACGGAGATCTCTCTCGTGTGACTCTTCTGCGTATGTAAAAGTGGATGAAGTGCACGACACAACGCTGTTTCATTTTATGAGTTTTCGGTGTTATTTTTTACTATTAAAATAGGTGATGGAAGCTTCTTGTTTCCCGCTTATTATGGAGGACCTGCTGTATCTTTTGCAGAAATCGAGTGCGTAAAAGTTAATATTTTACTAGAACATTATTTAATTGCAGTTTTTAAAATTTACGTGTATTATGCCGTTTTCACTTTTTCGACAGTTCTTTACCCGCTGGATTGAAGCTAAACATGCGGACAGGCGAGATTGATGGCGTTCCTACCACAGTTTCAAGTACAGAGATCAACAATTTGATGTGTTGGCACATATTGTTCATTAGTCACCCTTTTTTAAATAGAAACTACCATAGAGAAAGTGGTGCTTATTCTAAGCTTTTTTTTAATGCGAAGGGAATGTTTTTTGCTATAGGTTGTCAACCGTACACTTTATCTGTTAAGAGCAACAATGGTGAAGAAGCTCGAACAGTGATTTATATAGCTGTTGTTAATGAGGTTCCGTCCTCAGTGGATGTTCGAAGTTCGTGTGGAAAGTTCCTCTATGAATTTAAGGTTAACCGATCAACAGTAGGGTTAAGTGGTAATGCTAAAATATACATGGATGCAGTCTACTCGGTATGGAATAACACGTTTGATGATCCTTCTACTAGCGATTTTCAATTCTCTTATCAGGGAAGTTCACTAGGTAATTTTACGAGATAATTTTCCTTTTTTAATTTGATTGTATTTGTACTATGCATTGAATAATATATCCTTTTTTGGTTATAGTTTCAATAAATCCTGCTACTCTTTTTTTTTTAGAAATTATTTTATTTTTTCGTGTAAGGCAGTTTTAAAAATGATAAAATAAAGTAGCGCGAAGTTTTCCGTTTTTTGTAAGCTTTTCTCCAATTTTTTTTTGTTCGTAAATTTTTATTTTTTTGTACTATCTGCTTATAATTTCCTATTGTCAACTAATGACAATCTTTGCCATGTTAAAGAATAAAGCATGCTTCGATTGGATATAGCTGGTGCATCGAGATGCATCAAGGTTTTATATTGATTGAAGACTCAAAATTATGGTCGCTGCGCTGCATACTGTATGTATATCATGGGAATGAATGGTTGACGTACTTCTGCGGGAAATATTCTTTTTTTTACTCCTTCCTATATGGATTCAGTAAAAAAACACCTCCCTTCACTATTTATAGTTAAATTGTTTTCTTTTGGCATGCTTTCATTTCGGCTTTACATGTATGTAGTATTGACCCCATCTATGTCTCCATAGTTTGGTGTCGATATGGTATTTTCCGCTAATGCCCCCGTGCGTACTCGCGATACGAGTAGGACTGCAAGTGTGGATCAACTGTGTTTATTTGTTGTCTCAGCATTTTCTATGTGAGGGTAACCATGTTTTGGATACTTTTGACACTTTCTAATTTGGGATTGTCATTGATTCACATTTTTTTGACCAGGGCGTGCTTGATTAGCACTGAAGGGAAAGCGGTTACACTGAAGTAAGGGTTGCATAAAATTCTTTCTATTTTCAATCAAGAGTAAAAGGAGAAAACTCCAGAATTTGTATCGTCTCATCCATTCGTAAAAATCGAAAGCCTGGTGAAAGCCCTGTAAAGTATTGTTGTTCTGTACACTTGAAAGATATTGCATGCCTTTCCGGAATGCTATAGTTGTATTTGCACTTAAACAAGCCAAGGTTGTATATCTAGCTCGGGTTCGCTTATAGAGGCAGATAAATCGCTGAAAGAATTTTTCACGTTATAACGAACAGTGCCCGCATCTCCTTTCCGGTTATTTTAAGAAGTGACTAGGCAAATGAAACGTAAATAGTATGTATAGGGTCTAATCATTTTATTGTTCAACGATTTCATACAAGTGAATATTATTGAAAGTAGCCATAGGAAAAAGTCGAAAGCAATACAGAGCTTTGCGTTTTCCGTACATTTTGTGTCTCCACTATCACATTTTTAAAGAAATGATGCCCGATTCAGAATTGCGTATGCTTTCCAGTAAACTTCAACTGTAAGAAGTTTTAGCAGCTTCCACGTGGTAACAATATATTGCTGCATTGAGCCGGGTGTTGCTACTATTGTTTGTTATTTGCGTCAGCGCGACAAGCATCAATTTTCTAGGAAAAATCTTCACCAAAATTTCCAAAAAAATTTCTCCTACAATTTAATGTAACTGACGATTTCATGTATTTGTTATTCAACACAACTTAGCTTAGCGTTTTCTTCTTATCGATCTGCCGCGACAGCTCCCAAAATCATCCCGTACTTGAATTTAATCGCTGTTTTCCTGCAGGGTAACCACCACTTAGTATTCACACGTAAAGAAATGGAAAGGGTGGCATTTATTGTGTTTGGTGGCTGTTCCAATTCAGCTGCAATATAAATTAACGACGTGAATGCCTTCCTCGTCATAGGTCATGATTTTTATCTGAGTATTCAACTCCTATTCCATATGCAATATAAGGCATGCATGGTTGATTTAGAATCTTCCATTTTTTAAAGTTGTCTTCTTAGATGCTTTAATCAGTGTCATGCTTTTATCGGAAATAGTTGCATCAGTTGTTGTTTTCTTACGGTGCATAATTCATTCTTACATCAATTATTTTAATTCAAATAAACACGGTCTTATGCAATGTTTTTATTTTCAGTAATTAACACTGTAACCTTGCTTTTTATACGTGCTCTTTTTGTATTAATCGTGCAAACACTTGGATTTATCTTTTAGCGAATATAGTTCTTGATAGAGCCTGTGCCTGAAAAGGTTACGTATCTTGGAAATATTTGTTATTTGCAAATGATTCCCATTCTATTTTATTACTTCACAAGTGGTGCTACCTATGAGCTGATTGACGATTCGGTGTTGTCAGTTGTGAAATACAACTACAATTGTTTACAATTTCATATTAATGGCTCTACTATTTACAAAAGAAACAAAGAGCAATTCTGAGAAGTTAGAAATGTAAATATATATACATATATTCCCTCTTGTTCGACAAACTCTCATAGTATTTTCCCATTCGCTGTTTCTGTTCCAATGCCTAATAAAGAACGATCTGAGTTCTAGGGATAGCTAGTCGCTACCAAGTAATTAGCAAAATATTCTGCTTCATAATATTGAGCAGACAAAAAGAGAATAGAGAATTAGCATCTTTTGGCCTTCATAAAGTAACCACCCGCTCGCAGTTTAACTCTGTTCACAGGCAGTCGACACGTTTCGCTTTAAAATAGCGTTCAAATAATCTATATTACCATATGAAAAATATAGATTATTTAAATGTACGTGCCCGTATTCCGGCCTGCATTACAATAAGAGCCTAAACAAAAATGAGAATTGCTGCTTTTCTACAAAAAAGTATAAGAAGTATCGCCAAAAAAGAAAAAATAATCATTCCTACAAATATTTGATATGAATAATAATTTTATTTTATAACTCCTGCATGTCGTATCCAAAAGTTGTGCAATCTTGCGAGTACGTAGCTCTCGCATCGAATGATAATACCAGTGGCCCGTGAGATGACCAAACAACTATATAAATTATGGCTGTCGTTTCGTGAGTATGATGTAATTGTATTTAACGATAATTATTCCCTTTGATTCTGTATATATTTAATATAGGCTTTGACGCCCCAATTTTCAGTTAGAAGCGTGTGTAGAATGAGTTATTAGGTAGCAACAGTGAATAAATGAGAAATACCTATTCCGTGCGGATGAATGTGATGCCACTTACAGTGAAGTTATTTTACCCTCACGATGGTTGTCGAAACAACAACTATACCACATTAACCCAATTCCCGCGGAACCCTTTTCTTGTGGAGTGCAGTAGCTATCGCAATATAATAACAATTCTTCTGCATGCTTTAATTAAAAATGTAGTTGCAACAACATTTTTGCTCCATCAATGATTTCAAAGTGTTTGTAAGTGTAAAAAAGCGTCAATGAAAAATGATGAGAGTGTGCACAGTGTTTCAGAGGTGATTCTACTTAGCAAACAAAAATTGTGTACTTGATTCATATATGTGATACAGCTTTCGTTGTATTGTGATTTCTTTGGTAAGCTGATATTTCGAACATGCGATTTTTTGTGGAAGTTCACGTGCATTACCATTATGAGGAATACCACGAGTAAGAGCAAATGCAAGAGAAAATATTACAAGTAGCGAAACAAATGCATGTGAATTCTCCACTTTCTTTTCTTACCATTAAAAAAGCTTCAATTCACTGATAACTCAGAACCATATGATATGAACCTTTTCGGATAGGCAAAGAAGTCAATGTACTTACATTGCTACTGCGCAAATGAAATGGTAGCTTCTGCTCATTTTTATCAAGGTCATATCATTATTTTGGCTGGCTTCACTATTGTATGATACTATGAAAAATGTAATAATATGAAATATACCGAATCATTGAGTAAGCCATGCCTCTCCATTGTATTTGACCTGCTCATTAATCAATGGCAATACATAATAGTTTCAAAAAAAAACAACCCGGGCCTTTTTATTCTTCAACGCCAAAATAATTTTCCACATGGGTTGACTAACGGAATTATAATGTTGACTTTACAACTCATTCGTGATGTTCATCATTTGTAAGTCGTATCACCCTTTTTGTGTACTCATGCGGACTTGCTTCTGCAATGACACATAGTTACACTTTCAACATAAGTTACTGAATTTTGAAAATTTCCTGCAAATTATTCTGCAACATTATTATCCCGCTCATGTTTTAAACCTTGAGTTGAAATGTTAAGTGTAATGCAAAGCTGAATCTCTGTCAACTTCAATTTGCTACTTACATAAACTTGATCTACATAGTAGGAGACCACTTGCTGATCTCCTCAAAAATCAACATCTCTTTTCATCTTAGTGTAATCTCTATATTGTCCCACGTGGCTTTCTTTCTGCCTTTTGGTAATGTAGGAATACCTCCAAGCTAATGTTGTCACGATATTTGACTGAAATCGCTGAAGAGCCTACACGGTTTTTGCTTTTTCTATGGACGGGAACGCCTTCACCGTTGTAGTTGGATACTTGCTCATAATAGCACTCTCACTTTCTACTGAAATGACCTAAAGCTTGATTTGATAGAATTGTGGTTTTTCAGCAGCTCAACGTCGGTTACATCTCCTGTTCAAAAAGAGGCACTGTGGAGTGAACCTTTCAATCAAACTAATTCTGGCAATATGGCCTCAGTAACATCAACAGATACATACAGCCGATCACCGGCAGCTTCTCCAACAAGCAATAGCATCCCCAGTGATGTCTTCGCTGATCAAGATACTTGCTCTGTTCCGAATGTATTGATTCTTTTTGGCTCTGAGCTTGGCACAACTGAGAAATATGCTTTTCGCTTTGCTGAGTATTTGCGTGCTGTAAACTTTTCCTGTATATCGCACTTCCATCCTTGGAGTATTCAAGCGAGCCGCACGCAATGTCTATTGCCATTATCTTGGCATAATGGCTTTCTGAAGTTCTCGAAATCGTCAATAAAATCAACACAGTTGGTAACTAGCGGGAAAAATGTAACTGTAGAGCGGGGACAAACAGAACCGATTTGTCAACGTAAAATTAAAAATCTTTTCGTTTTAGCTTCAAGGCTTGTAAATAAGGTAATGCAACAGGTGGCCATGGTATACCACCTACTATCAGCAGGAAGCCCTTCCTCTCTAGTAAACAATGTAACCGCGAATTCCCTGCATAGAAATCTATCAGGACACGCATACACTTCTCGACCTAGTGAAGAGGAAGTACCGATGAAATTGCAGACAAATGATACAAACACGTGTGCATTACTCTCTGTCGAAGTGAAATCTCTGAAAAATATTTCTGTGGAAGCACTCCTATCGTCCCTATCAAAACAAAAGAGCTTCGATCATGTTTTCTCTTCGTTGCCGCTCGAGAATCATTTTAGCTCTTACCTCTTTAATAAAATGACTGTTCGAGATATCAATGGCAAATGTTTGTCTCATCAAAAGTCCAAAACTGAAATACCTGTATCTCCCAATCATATAGAAGATAGAAAGGCATCTTTTGAGCCTCTGATTGTATTCCTCGTTGCAACACATATCCATGGAGCACCTACTTCGGATGCTCTTGCGTTTTTTCAAGAGTTGAAGGATATGTCGTATGATTTTCGTGTTGAAAAAACGATATTGGAAAATATCCGTTACACTGTTGTGGGATTTGGGTCCCGTGACTATCCTGAATCAAGTTTTTGTAGGCCTGCGAAGCACTTAGATAAAATGCTACGTAGGCTTGGTGCAGTCTCAATAGGGAAAAGTTTAGAAATAAGCGATAGTTCAGATGAAACGTCTGGTAAGCCTTCTTGTGACTGGATGCCGATAGTTGGCAGTTATTTGTTTCCACATCTTGGGAAAATTCAATCTTGTTTTTTGTCTAAACCAAAAATAAATAGGATCACAACAAATTCTGTCGAAGACCTTCCTCATTCGAAATTTCCAAGTGATACACCCCCTTCTGAAGCTTTTAAGATGTTTCAAACCCCCTATAACGATGCTGCCAGGATAGGAAAGTTTCATGACGGTTATGTTTACTCTCCGTTTATGAATACCTTTAGTTTACTTTCAGCACTATTCATCTCTCCTTTGAATTTTAAAGCTTTTTCTCAAGAAAAGGAAGATTTTAGCTCCTTACGTTTGAACAAACCACCTCTGGAGCAAAAAGAGCCACCTATAGCTTCAACAGATCATTTTTATGCGGAAACTGGGAAAATCGTTTCTAATCAATTGTGTGGAAAAAGTGCGGATGATGTGGTAAAACATAACTCCGATAGTGAATTGGAAAGTGAGGCTTCATCGGTTTCATCAATTGAAGATGATTTAGAAGATATAGGAAATTCTTTCACTGAGAATTTACAATTAGAAACAACTCGAGGGCAAAGTTCCGTTACCCCGTTAAGTTCTAATCGTAAACTTGCTCCTCCGCAAGAAATGCTGAATGAAAAACAAAGTTCCCAACTAAAGAAAGAGGGCTACAAACTCGTAGGAACGCATAGCGCAGTAAAGTTATGCCGCTGGACCAAAGCTCAGGTTGGAATGATCTACTTGTAAATTATTTGAAAACTTTTGCATAGCAATGGCAAAATTCTACTTTGAGTTGATGCAGTATATTTTATTGATCCATTGCGCTTTCTATACTATTTGACCCCTCTACAGTATCCCCCTAGTCCAGTTTTTTATTTTAGAGTATCTCATTGGTTTTCTATAAGAGGCACTAGGAGTTACATTTAGGATAGGAATACCAGCCTAGTATGATAGTATCATTCCTTAACCTGAGATTTCTATTACAAGTCATTTTGAGTACATTCGGCTGCTATATATTTTTAGTTGAGGGGAAGAGGGGGTTGCTACAAGCATACTTTTTATGGAATTATATCCTATCAATGTATGGAAGCCACCCCGAGTTTGGCGTGTGCAAACAAATGTGTGTTTTGTTGGAGGCATCACAAGAATCCTGTTGGAACTGAATGGAAATGGAAGACGGATGATCCTATATATATAGTTGAAGAGGCCATTAAAAGCCATGTGAAGATGATACATGAGTTGAAAGGTAACAAAATTCGTCACATTGACCAGCACTGAATGACCACCCACTTTGTTTTATGTTTTTTCAAAAATTGATAAGCCAACTTGGCCATACAAAAATAGGAAAATGTATTGTCACGCATTCATAGTTTACATTCCTAACTAGAGTATCCTTTTATGCAGGTCTGTGTTCATTGCGTAGTAACCAATGCAGGTCTGTGTTCATTGCGTAGTAACCAGATTTTATGGCGTGCTCAATGGATTTCTAGAAAATACTATATTTGGCTGTATATTACACAGAGTATGTTATTTTTTTCAGAACCTCTTTTATCTTATCTTGACTTATCAAATTGTATTAAAACTATTTTAGGAATGCAAGGAGTTCTAGTAGAGCGATATGAAGCAGCGCATACTGTTCGCCATTGCGCCCTCTCACTCGTTGGTGAGCCTATTATGTACCCAAAAATCAATGTGCTCTTGGAGGAACTGCATCATAGGAGGATATCTACGTTTCTAGTAAGTATTTTTACACTCTACACTACAAGTAGCACATCGAGAAGAAATTTTTAATAAGGCGATACATAGTTTTTACTTTTTTAAAAAGTAGGATAGGTGTACGTACACTGAGTGAAAATGCCGAAGAGGGAGTGAATAATTTTAAGAGAAATGTATGAGACGTGTCTTAAAAACTGTTAGCACTTCGTTTTTTGGTATCGTACAGTTGTTATTTTTATTTATTCTCATGCATTTGTATCACATGCTTATTAGGTAACCAATGCACAGCTACCAGAAGCTATAATGAACTTAATTCCGGTTACGCAGTTATACGTCTCGGTTGATGCTGCAGATAAAGAGAGCCTGAAACGCATTGGTGAATTGTTAAGAAGCTGCCATCCAATTGATTAGAAAATGAAAGCATGAAAGGGGAAATTGCAGGGAGAGTGACTGCCCCTCGTCTATCTTGCTAAGGGCTTTAGAGGAGGGCTACTACACTTTGATGAGCACTATGTAATGCTGTATGATTTAAGGATTTTTGAATCTACGGAAAACGTTTGTATAGCAGAGATGGACGCATTCTCTAGTTTTAGATGAAACGATTGTTTTGAAGAAGTTTATATTGCATTTGTGCTCTTTCTTTATTAGGAGAAAATTTTTATGTAGGGAGAGAGTGCAGAGATGTTTTTCCAGAGGCGTAACGAAGCTGTTTCATTCTTAATTTCATTGCTTGTAATTTTTGATCACGTTTCTTATTTATCCGATCTATTGTTGCTTCATCCATTTAGATCGTCCTTTATTTAAGGATTTCTGGGAACGATTTTTGAACTCGTTAGATGCACTGCGTGAAAAGCGACAGCGTACAGTTTACCGACTGACGATTGTAAAAGATTACAATATGAAGGTAGCTTCATTTTTTGTTTTGTGAAAATTCATCGTTAGCTATATATATATATCAGCTTGTTTTATAATACCTTGTTTAAGATGCTTATGCTGTTGTCACGGTCTTTTAGCCGATATACATGAATTTGATTTATTGAATTCTTTCGTGATGTTTGTAATATCTCTATGATCACCTTCCGAAGGATGTGGAGCTGTATGCAAAATTGATAGATCGTGGTCGTCCTGATTTTATTGAAATGAAAGCTGTAACGTTTTGTGGAACCTCAAAAGGTTCAAACTTAACCATGAAAAATGTTCCTTGGCATGAAGAGGTATGTGTACATGAATAGAAGTGCAATTTTGTGTGTGCATGAATATCGATAAAACATACGGGAAACATGAATGCGTTTCCTCAATATTTGAGCAGGAATAAGAACTATTGCTTATATGCATTTCCAAGACATAGCCAATCGTGAAAGTGACTGTAACTTGTAACTGCTTTGATACGCTATTCCTTGCCAAATCCTTCATAAATTTATTGATTTATTTTCACTGCTGATTTGTTTTTATCACGGGTGAACAAGTTCTTTAAATTGGGTGTAATGGTTTGGATGCTATTAAAATGTAACTTTTTGTATGCTCGTGGATATATATATATATATTGTATCTTCATATCGATATTCATGGCTTAATTCTGTTTTGAGTGTCATCTGCATATCCAAGGTCATAAATTTTGGTGAGAAACTATGCCATCTACTTGAGAATGAATATGAGGTGGCATGCGAGCATAAGCATAGCTGCTGTATTGTTTTAGCTAAAAAATGGTAAGTGATTTTGAACAAAAGTCATATTATTTGTTTGAAATGGCAGCAATGCTATCATTTTTCGTTTTTGTGCAAGTAATTTTCCACTGAAATGATATTGAGACCTATTTTCTTTCCATTTTGAAATTCCTATTTTTTGTTTTCTTTTTCCTGTTCAATTCAAATTGTTTGGTGCTATTCCTTCTTAATTTATTCTTTAAATATAAAATTCAGCATATAGTGATTGAAGAATATTCATATTTTGCATAAGACAGCTTTAGACTCTGGCACTACGTTCATTTTATTTATTTTGCGTCTGAAGTTTCAAGCTAAATGGCCAGTGGCATACATGGATTGACTATGATAAATTTCACGAGTTGGTATGGATTTATCATATTGCAATTTGCTTGATTATTCCATTCTTAATAGGAAATAAGACTGACATGTTTTGTCCAGCACAAATTTATTTAATTTAACGCACATCTACCTTTGTATTTTTTTGGTGTTTCTTAGAGGCCGATTATGTATTATTTGTAAAGCTTTTTCATGAAAAAATCGAACTGCTGTAGAATTTATTTAATTATCAACTTTTTGTAGGTAAGTGAAAAGGGTCGCCAATTTTCTGCTTTAGATTATTGTGCGCCAACGCCGAACTGGGCTCTCTTTTCGTCTATTGAAAGAGGTTTTGATCCGGCTGAGAAAAGGTCAGTAATGCCTTGAATTGGTGTAACTTCTTAAACACTTTTCTTTATATATTATTTACGGATTGGTTGTATATATCAAGTGTAGAACAAATATTTTTTAAAAAGCATTTTCAAGAAAAATAGAAAAAGGACCAGTAGAAACAACGTTATCTGTAATGTGCTGCATCTCTTTTAATTTGATATATTAATGTTTGAATAGGGTATATACCAAAGGAAAGTTTAAAAACAGTGGCGCATAAATTTCCGCTTGTAGACAGTGGGTTTTGAACTAGTGCATTTATACTTGTAAATACTCTTTTATTATGAGTTTCTTCATTATGCTGTTGAAAAATGCCTCTGCAAACTACTCTTTGTTTATGAAAATCGAGTCTGTGATTATTTTTGAAAAAGTACCGTTGGTATGAGAAAAATTAGCATGATTTGGTAAATGCTAGTTTATATATGATAGAACTGTGAAAATTACGCATGATTTTTGACTAATGTAAAAAACATTTCATTCTTCTGTAGCGAACTTGCTAGCATGTATTTTTTGATGTATTTCTTGCTTTTTGCAATTGAGCAATGAGTAATACAATGGGTACTGGTTCCTAATGCTACTTTTACGTTTACGTATATTAAAATTTCAAATTTCCCTGCCACTCTGCGCCAACACAAATATCGTTCGCCATAATGTAGTTACTTGAATTACTTTACAAAGAATTAGTCTATCATAAGCAAGTTCCTTATTTCGTTTAGTGAGATAAATCATTCTAACTTTAGTAGTAACTCTAAGCTTCGATGAAAATATATATCTTGATAAAGCGCTATCATATAAATCTTTGCATGCGATCTTAATATTTACTATTGAATAGAAATCATTTCTGGAAAGCAGTTGAAAAAGTTTGGTAATGGTGGGTTTTCAAGCAAGGCGCCTGTAGCAGAATGAAAAGTACTGCAAATTCTTACTATGCGAATTATTTAGCTTAATGTCTGTAGTCAAGTTTAGCGTACCCAATGTAAACAAGAATTACCGTATGTGCACAGAATTTTAACCCCAAAAGAATATTGTTTGTATCTATTTTGAAGGAATATGGTGATCTCTAGCACACTTATGTATTGCCTAAGGTTCAGAAAAAAAATTTCTTCTTAAGGAAGCAGTTATTTAAGTATATTATTGTGAGAGCGATGATTTTCTTACAAATTCAAAGGCTTTATGGCCTTACGTTATTTTAAACGCTTTATTTTTGGACTAGCTATTGTCAAACTTCAGTTGAGCTTCTAAGGTTGAGTCTTCGGAATTCTTTTGTGAAATTGCAGGTATGCCATGGTAACATCACGCTTTTTATTTCATTAGAAAGGTTTTTTATGTTCTTAGAAAGTTTGTTCAGTGAATTTCCTTGTTATGCTACTTGTAGTGCATATCTTGCTTACCATTCATTGCTTGTAAGTAAAAAACCCTGTTAAAGCACAGGCTTAATTACCCTAGATTCCTTTTATTGATTTGTTGATTGCCTGAAAGGAGCATACATGTTTAGTCACGCCGATATTCACTTACGTTGAAGAGATTGCGGCGCTGTTCAACAGGCGCAGTAATTTCAAAGTATTTGTAGCAGCAAATCTTCTGCTTAGCTACTTAATTTAGGCTTTATTATGCATGATGAGAAAAATGTACCTATTGCATCTTCTTCGGGTAATAGAAAATAAGCATTGCAAAAACGATGCATATTTTTATTCTGGATAATTTACGTAGAAGTATGTATTTTAATCTTAATTGTGGAAATATGCTATAATGTGTTAAATGCATTTTGGCCTGGCTTGTACGATCTAATACTAGCACAATTGGAATTGCCTCAAAATACAAGAAATAAGGGTTTTTTGCACAGATGTGCTCATGCTGAAATGAAAGAGTAATCGTCTGTTGGGGAACCAAATTAGTACAAGTGACAATAGAATTGCTCACTATTTCATCTAGTGGCCTTGCCGTGTGACCCGATTGTCAGTAGAATAGGAACGAGTGTTTCAATGAAAGATAAAGCAAGCTTAGCAGATGAGAGTAGGCTGCAACACGGAATAGCATCGTTTCAGCGAAATATAAGTGCATTGCATCACGATGAAGGTATTATAGTACTGTTTTAATGGGGAAAAAATCTTATGCTTTGGGAGAATGGCTCAGGCTACTAAGGAGCAAGCAAACAATATATTAGTCAATAATGCTAAAAATATGCGTCTTGTTTATATTTAATCGTATAAAGGTAGATAGAACATACAATTTTTTAAAAATTGATAAAAACTTGTTCGATATTCATAACACCTTTTGTCCTAGATAAATTTTTTAAGGAATAGTCTAGGATTAGAATTAGTATCTAAAATTGCTATTATAGGAATTTCTAATTTTTTTGCTTTTTTTACAACTAGATAATCTTTCTTTGTGTCAAAGATTATTATTAAGTCTGGAATACAATTCATATTTCTCATTCCGTTAAATGCACGTAATAATTTTTCTTTTTTTCTTTCTAAATTTATTAGCTCTTTTTTAGTATAATTTTGCGATAAATCTTTTTTGGACAATAATGATTCTATATTATTTAGGTTTTTGATAGAGGCAGTATTTCAGTTTGAAATTGTTGTTCATACGTGCTAAACGAATAAAAATCAATGCTACTAATATTTGACATCGCTGCAACTATTACATCGTTTGATACAAAGACTCTATCTACTTCATTTCGGCTACAAACGAATTAAAAAGTAATCAAATTGTAGCCCTAGGGTTAGTTCTACGACTTTTTTGGAAAAAATTAATGTATTTAATTTGATGAGCATTTCTACAGCCAATTTTGTGTTTATAGTGTTGATAAACTAATGATACAATACAATAATTGCAGCTACGTATATTACTGAATTGCTTTTGTGTTCCTGAAAGTAATTGATCTTTAAAAAATAAAAATGTTGAGATTATTGGCTTTGCATGCCAATAGTTTTACACATTGTGTCGAGATTAGTTTTTGCTAGCTTTTTTTCCGCTGTTATGGGTACTGGGAAAAGCAAATTTTTATAACAGTAATGCTAGCGTAATGAGAAACTGCCATATCAATCTTAAAACAGTGCCTTCAAAAGAAGTGGTTTGAATTTAAGCGAATTGCATCGTAAATTGAGCTTCACATTCGTCTTTCTATGATTATTGAAGTAATAAGTAGTTTATTCTTCATGTGAAATAGTCAGCTCTTAAATAATTTAATTTCTTTTCTTCCATGATTTAGTTCACTTTTTAACTTTGGGAATAGCTGTGTTTATAAAAAATATCGAAGCTACTTGAGTTTTTACCACTAGTTTGACTGTGTCAAATGATACATAATTAAACCATTGCTAGTTTATCTTCTTGTAATTTGAAAAGATAAGAGTGGCTTTTATATTATTGAAAAATACGAAAATGTTATGTTACCCATCCTTTTTATGTCTGCCTACATTTGGAGAGAGAACTTAGTTTTAGCCTTTACCCCAATTGAAAGCAGAAATAGTCGGCAGTTGGATTTTTATCCGATATATGCATACATTTTCGATGAAGAGTTACTGAAAAAAATTGCATGCGAAGGCGTGAATTATTTACTTTTTGCAAAATAGACTGCGTAAGAAGCATTTATCAATGTGATAAGCTCCACACAACTATATTCGCTCGGTAAAATTTGCAACTTTGAGCTTTGCTATATCAATGTACTTAATTAACTTGGACAATGATACAAATTTTGCTACGCATAGATAGCAATGAATATTTTCGAATTGATACTCACTCTACATATCTAATTCTTCAAAGACAACAAGCGCAACAAAAGTTATAATGCGTGTGCTATGATTATTTTATGGTTTTATCTCTTGAACAACTTACACAGTCGCTATTGACTTATAAAGATGCGTGAAATCTGGGCCTAGTTTTACAATAGAAACTCTTTAACCTCAAATTTCGTTAACAAGTAAATTTCCATAAAATAAGATTTGTGCAGAGTGCCAGTAAAAGTGAGTTAATAGAGTTAAATGCCATTATCTAATGAGCACCACACTTTATTAAAAGCCCGTAAATAGAATAGGCCGAAATTGAAAAGGCAACTTGTATTAGCCATGCAAAAATTCAAGTTAATCAGGCGAAAAAAAGACTGAAAAAAATGCTTAGCCAAAACATTAAGCAAGGAAGGAAATTGAACTACTTTTTCTTAAAAAACGATTATTTACTTCGCTTGACACATTCTTTAATACAAAAAAAACACAGCACTTATACATGCCAAAAAAAGAGCGTACGAGAACAAATCCATACCTATCAGGCACAGCAGTTTGATTCGATTAAAAATTTCATTCTTTTGCCCAATCGTTAAACGCGCTGCTGATTCGTTATTGAACTTTTGCGTTGCGCTCAGAATAATTTAATACAATGCGTGTTCACAGTAAAAATATGCTAGGAGTGGACGCTATGAACAGCCACTTCTCGAAAGATTGACAACTTAGGCAAGCTTCCATAATTAGAGCATTGTAATTACAACACCTTTTTGGTTGATAGAGTCAATGTCCATGCACAGGTATCATTGCATGAGGACGAGGTAGATTGTTTCAAAAAGCATTCATTCAAAATATTGAATAATAAAGCGCGGGAAATACATGACTTCTTTGCCTATCCGAAAAGGTTATGGTTCTGAGTTATCAGTGAATTGAAGCTTTTTTAATGGTAAGAAAAGAAAGTGGAGAATTCACATGCATTTGTTTCGCTACTTGTAATATTTTCTCTTGCATTTGCTCTTACTCGTGGTATTCCTCATAATGGTAATGCACGTGAACTTCCACAAAAAATCGCATGTTCGAAATATCAGCTTACCAAAGAAATCACAATACAACGAAAGCTGTATCACATATATGAATCAAGTACACAATTTTTGTTTGCTAAGTAGAATCACCTCTGAAACACTGTGCACACTCTCATCATTTTTCATTGACGCTTTTTTACACTTAAAGCATTTATCATTGTTATAGAAGGTGAGTAGGGTAGCTGCATTTGAAAAGAGAAACGGCATAACCTTAGTATACACACATTGTAATTAACGAGTTTTCTTACCTTGGCTGTTAGCTTTGTTAGGGCAATGATTTTTTCAGTGTAACCGGCAATTCCTAATGATACATAAATCGCCGGATTACAATTCAAGCGAGCAAACACAACATCTACCAATCGAACGCTACTGCTAAAAGCAATGACGTCCACCTACCTTTTCATGAAGCTGTTTCTGATGAATGCTTTAATTTTGTACTATGTTTAGTGGAATTGATGCTAATGATGTAAATAATAATGGCCTAACAGTTTTAAATATGATTGAATTACGTGGAAATTTTATTTTTATGAATTATTTTTCTACAAGATAGAATACCTACAATATTAAATGTTGCTAGTACGACTTAGTTATATCTATTGAAAAAAAAAATTGTGGGACGATTGGAGGCATACTTACTCTTTTTGGTAACGTATAATGTAATTAAACCGTTTACTAAACAGAATTATTAAATATTTTCGCTACGCACCTAAACGAGTATTAACCATTTATCTCAGCATTTGATAACATTCATTTTTTTGTTTCATTACGTTTTTGTATAAATTGAACTTTGAATTCCTTGCTAGTAGTATTTGAATGTATATGCATTTAATATTTAGAAGATTACCTTTACTCTGAATGTAGATCTCTTCTACATATCATACGAATTCAACTATTGAGATTTAAATGTATTCTACGTGTAGCGTCTATTTTACTGATTACTTTTTAAACGTGTATGGAATACTTGTTGGTAGCTTGTTGAATGAAGACGTAGCTTGCAGTGCCTAAAATCAATGTAATAATTGTGCATTCCACTTGAAATGGACATTTCAATAAAATCAATATAAATGGCATTGTAAGCGTTGCAAAGTCATGTGAATAATCATTAATTAGAAGAAGTGTAAGAATGAGTTGTAAGCAATAGAGACAGCATTTCTTCCAAGAGAATGGAATTGCTGACTGCTGCCAGTAAATGCAAAGTCTATATTAGAGTAACTAAGGCTGCTATCATCAAATTTTGATTTTACCATTGCAAATAAATAACTTAATATGCCTTTACATTTGACTGCGTAGTGAGGAAATACCGAACTTATTACATATTTATTAGTTGAAGCTATCATATGATTAACGGTCTGGATAAAGATATCTTAGCAAACATTTGACCTCTTTATACATCAATGCAAAATGCATTTTGATAAGGGTTTCTTTGCTGTTTAGCAATATTCACTGCACAAAGCTACCAGCAATCTTCTCCATCAATAATCCCAAACTGTTCACTAACGCTATCTGCTTTCCGTAGTAGCACGATAAAGTTTTGCATATAGCTATAAAAATGGTTATTTGTACTTCGCTACTTGCTCTTTGCCAATACTGATAAAAGATGTAAAAACACGTTACAGCAGGGACGCATCATTAATCCTACCAATTTCCATGAATATTTACGTCCTTCTCGAAGCAGTAGAAATTTAATTTCCGCCCAAAAAATTAGATTCCGTCGATCGACTATAAAAGTATTGGAAACGCAACAATGGTTTGGTAGGGTGCAGCAGCTATTTTCTTCGTGAGTCTACAGAAATAACATTAGCACTTCACGTAATATTAATCTATCATTAAGTACACACCTAAAACCAGAATAAACATAAGACTACTTACAACGCACCTCGCGCCTCAATTTAAAGGGAAGATAATATTTTTGATTACCCAAAACCATCTTTCGGTATAAGGCACAAAAATTTTGACAAAATCAAACGCAAGCAATAGCGCATGCTCTCAGGATTATTCAGAACTTATAACGGGAGTTTCCTGCCAATACGCCAATCTAATATATTGATCTCAACTAAATATTCTCTTGATTACATGCCATATCCTCATTCCTTTTTTTCTCTGTTAGGAAGATTTCCATGTGAAAAAACTGAATTCAGCCAAGCTATCAGCGTAGTGCATAAAATTATACCAATAGTCATAATTACAATAGGAAAGAGGAAATATCGCATCAACAGAAGAATCCATTCCAAAGAGTGACATTCTAGCAACTCAAGTCGAATATTTTCTAAACTATTGAGATAAGAAGCACTAGAACTCGCATCTATTGCAGAGCAGTGTGCTTCAGCTAATTTCTTTTGCAACTCAGCAGCAAGCGATTCCACCTGAAGTGCTCCACAAACGATTGCACAACAAAATCCATTCGTGGACTCAGTTAAATCGTCACATGAAGAGGTATTTCGTATTATATAAGGGTCTTGACTGGTGAAGTAACGAGAGCGAGTAATGTCCTCACCTTTCCAATATTCTTGAGGGAAATTCTTTCTGATAGACGAAACAATTGAAAATTTAGGCTCTTGGTTATTACGATCTTTAAAGGCACCACTCAGCAGGCATAAAAAAATTTCATTTGATAAAAAACGACTGCGCTCTTTAATTAAAATCTCATCAGCATCAGGGCATTTCTCTTCCATATCACTTGCTAGAAGGGAAATATTGGTTACTGATTTTCTGTTCACACGGAAGTCAAGTGATGATGAGATATACTGCTTAAATCCTTTCATTGCTGCACCGTTGTAAAGAAGCTTCTTAAACAAGCGATTGAATTGAACCCAGTGCGGGCGATCAACAGCAAACACGCTTGATCCAGCAGCGTAGGACTCTCTCACAACATTCTCAAATTCCATGCTCATGGAACCACCATGAATAAACCCTTGCCCCAAAACAAAACTCAGCGGCATCCTGTAATCCACTGCTTGCTGATCACAAAGGACTTTCAGTCTTTTGTAGCAGCTATGTAGATGCTTCATGCGACTGTTGTCACATTCCAAAAAAACCACATCAGGAGATAACAAGCGAATACAACAGGCAGCATCCATTCCTCCTCCCGCATTAACGCTATTTCTTTCACCAGGGAGCATCGGATAAATAACAAATCGAATTGAGATAGAACTTTCCACAAAGGGTGGCTGAAGCTTTAAAAGAATGCTCCTGGTGTACGCAGGAAGCGAACTACTTGATGCGAAAGTAGAAAGAGACGACCCAATAAGTGACTGCAATTTTCCTTCCCTAGGAGAACGTAGTAATGGCAGGTGACAAGCCGAAGTGTCATACATCGAACGCAAAACAATACGTGCTGTGCGACAGAACAAGAGAGACATTGTGAATAGAATACTCTTGTAAAGCTTTTGTGCACGTTCACTTCGTTCACATTCTTCCAACTACACATTAAATGGACATTCACTTTGCTATAAAGAGAACCAGCACTTCAGTAAAAGATATTCAGAATTTCATCGCTCTCTACTCTTTTAGTTTCAGCATAGGCACCGCATTTGAACTAACAAGCTTTTGAGGTAGCATTGTGAGTGACATGACTGTAAAAGCAAACAGTTGCCAAAAAAATAATTTATCAAAATGGAAAAAATGAGGTAGGATAGTACTTTTTAGCTTTTCGAAAGTATAAGCGGTGACTGTACTGTGGTCATTAAGGCTAAGAGCCGATCTGATGTTATCTTGCTCGACATACGAACTGCAACAATCGCTTACTGCTGTATTCATAGCTGGGAGTGTGCGTAAAATTACTTTGACATATGTACTCCAAGCAAACCAAAGGAGAACATAAAACGAAATGGTTAAAATCAAAAATTATGTTTGGAAATATCTGATATTTTTAATCGAATAACTTGCTTGCTTGCCGAATAGCCACTTCAATTCTACACCAAAAATATTGATCAAGCACATACCGACTTATTAATTTTCCACGATTCATCAGCTTAGCTAACATTTTTATAAATGCAGATCCCTTAACGCCCATTATTAATCGTCGTTTCAAAAATATATTTTCCCGGGAGCTTTAGTTTCTCATCTTTCCTTTTTCTAATCTGATACCATTTCTAAATAGTATCTAATAAACTGAAAACACAACGCATTTTATAACGGATTTTTATGGGTTATATAGGTATGATATAATATGGATTTTCTTCATCATTAGGGATAAAACAAACTTGAACGCATAGTTCTTTAGAGAGGAATAATTTACAGCAATCTCCTCTCGAAATCTTTCAAGGTTAACGGGGAAATTTAAGATACACTCAATTTTCAGACATGCAAAACCTGAATAAAAAGAAAGCGGGGAAACCGCGCAGGGCCTTCCAACTGCACTTTCTAGGGAGAAGAAATCAAATTCCTCTATGAAGTACATCTTCACGCTGAAAATTCGACTCTAACTTCAACTTTCAGTCATTCATTGAAATAAAACCCAAATTCGCAGAAATTTTCTACTAAACGGCACATAGCTTCTAAACTTGAATATTCAGAAATAAATCAAGCTACCGGTACCTTTCCGCTTGAGCATACACAAATCATTTCGTTGACTTACCGTATGCATATTAGAAATGATCTACAATAGTACACATGGTTTCTGATATACTTAAGCTGTCTTTCGGAAATAAAAGCGAGAATTTCATTTGCGTGATTGGATTTGCTAGCGCATGTAACGGCTACACCAACGAAAACAAACCTAACAAATATAATTTGCAGGTCGAAGAAACTCCTATGTTAAAATCCTCCATACATTAGAAAGAACAAAGTGATAGAATAACATGTGCCTTCATCACGACCATGTATATAACAATATGGAAGTTAAATAAAATCAATGGATAAAGAAATGCCAAGAAACGCTTTATTGCAGAGAAAGAGTACTAATATGCTGTTGCATTCCGAAATATAAAATTTAAAAAGTACACTCTCTGCTTTCCATTGCTAAATCAAACCAACATTTTTCCCCAAACAGTGATAAAGCGTATGAAACAAAAAAAATTCCGTCAATCACGTCGCCCAACAAAGTGTGTTTCCCTTTTGCTCAGCTACTAGATTATATAGTGCGATTGAAGCTAAGGCATAATGTTCAATACGAAAAGAAGCACCTGAAAGGCGGTAGGATTATTCATAAATAAAAATTCTTCTATATGCATGTGATTTGAAATGATTGAATAGAATATATCATGCTGCTTTGCCATTAGAAGAAATTTCGATATTACCACAAAACTTGCAGACAGTGTGCGGGAAAAGGCATATTCCATGGTAAATGTGACCACACGGAAAAGCAATAACAATGTGTCCACCGTCAGGAAGAGGATACGAGGGATTCCCTTGTAACACGGCTGACAAAGGTGATGTGCTAGGAATGGTATTCGCCGCAGAAAAATAATGCCGATAATTTGTTGCTGCAATCATTTCACCAGAAGAATTCAATTGATGCAAGGATGTTGGTATTGCAATTTCTGATTTCAGAGAGGACGGAACTTCACTGCGGTAAATGTTAGGAACAATATCTGCCGGTGCATGACATACGCTGCATAAGACGCACTGCCTTTTCTGTCCAGAAGGAGAATCGTAAAAAGAGGAATCAACGCTAACAACACTGTGGCGCTGTTTCTTTTCAAGGAGAGAAAAAGAACGATGCATATTACGACTAGCTAAGAGGGCACAAAGAGATATCAACGCCTCCTCAAAGGCAAGACCACCCAGGATTTGTACAATGGGATTTTTAAAAATGGCAAGTTGATTCAGACTATGGATACTGACAATTCGTTTGAGTGCAACCGGAAGCGATTGAAGAAGTATCATTCCCTGGCATAATATATTCGAAACTAATTCACTTAAAACGGCTGTGAAGGCTTTTAATCGTAATAAAGATCTTTGAGCCTGTAATTTAGATAAAGATTGCTGCAAAATAACTACTTCTTGCAAAAATCCAAACCATAGAGATTCCATTCTAGTTTCACCAAGTATATGTGTATTTCTCTGGCAAATATCTGCGGCGCTATTTACAATTTCAACGCAGTCATTCGCTTCCTTGAAACTATCCCATAAATGTTTCGTCCCTCTTTGCTGCATCTTCAACTCTTCCGTAGAAGTGGCCCGTGGCATGACAGTATGGAGAGTCCACCGTGGTGCAGACTGACTGCAAACGCTCCATGATTCGGCTTTACCTAATGAGGAGTTTGTACTAACTCTCGAAGATATATTACTTGAGGTATCTGGTAGTAAACGACGGGTGTGCTTCATGATATCAGTATTTGGATGTAGAAAGACATCTCTTAAGGTCTCTAATCGTTTGCTAAACTCATTCTGAAGTAATGCAATGGCTCCCTGTGAAAATCAAAACATTAATGAAATAACGAAAAACGTGCTGTAATGATAGGAAAAGAGGCATTTCCTATACTTGACTTTGGCCAAAATTCACTGCACATTTAGTCTGGACAGAAGAAAAAATCTCAACACTGAACGCAATGCATAGTTTAAACATGCTTACATATAATCCACGCATCATCTATGATTCTCATTAGTAATGTTTTGAAAGCCCATTTCACGGTCAATACAAAGAAAATACATGCTTTTACACAATGCAATGTGCTCGACGGTGAACAAAAACATCACTCTCCAATAATGATTCAATAGATAATTCCACTAATAAAACATACTTCAAGATCTTGAGTCCGTTCCATCAAGTATAACGATGCTGCTGTAACATTGTACCTGGAACAGATAGCCAGACAGCATTTCAGCTGCAATCCCTCTTCCTTCATCAAATACGAAATGACACTCTTTGGCCGAAGTTGGCAGAGTAATTCCAAATAGCTGCACAAAATAAAAAAGAATAATTCATTGCGTTCTCATTCAAACACAACAGAATCATTTTTAATGGGCACCTTGCAACATGACTAAAGGAAAGGGTTAAACTTTGAAGAGGGGTGGTTGTTCATCCAGGTGGATGGACTATTTAAGCATGTTTATACATTGAAAGTAATAACACCCAAATGCACCCAAAAAATGTATCCACACCACAAGGGCCTACCCGCCTTGAAAATAAAATTGTGTGAAAATAGAATATCCAGGAAATGTAACAAAAAGCAGAAGTTTTAAAAAAACAGCAAGGCTACGAATTCCCTTATGCGTATAGTAACGTTCTTTCCACATCAAAGGCAACAAAACCCTTTCAATGAAATGACTTTGATTTTTGTACAAAGGCGTAAAAGTGCACAAAATATACATTCATGCCTTAAATTTTACCCCAAATCGCTCAACAAACTCTTACTTTGTGAGATACGTAGACTTAAACGACTCTCTCTTGCTCATACCGGTTCGAAAAACACGATGCAACATTCTTTCTAACAAGAACACTAAGAAATTTCAGTTGTAAGGCGGGATAGGGGTTCAAAAGGTCAAGGATATCCGCAGGAGTGATCATGCCTTGAAAAATACCCTGTTTCGATAGATCCTCACCAGATTCCATTTCATCATTTCCTTTACGGTTATCCACAGTCGATATAGCTTTTGCTTCCTCAAGTCCATCTATTGGCGCTGAGGGCCGTGGGATAGCATCCACCACCGTGGTGATGATAGAGGGTGCATCGTTCGACAAAGTAGGATTTGAGAAAATTTGACATATCAGCAGGACGGCTTTCATACAGTCAAGCTCAATGAATGTGGGCAATCTACGTAAAATTTCCTTCAAAAACGTGCGTTTATTAAGAGGTGTCGGCATGGGGTGTGCAGACGGTGCCAATGAGGGAGGTGTCATCGTTGTTTGTGAGGGTAGAGCTGTTTTTGGAGTATCTGCTTCGGTTATCAGCTTACTGAAGTCGATAAGAGGACAAGGTGTCTGTTCTGCAGGAGCCAAATTAGGAGGAATATCGTTTTCGTATTCTACATTCCCTAAATCCAAGTGCTCCAACATAAATGTAAAAACCTGTGCTTTTAATAGGCTGTCTGTTAAGTAGCGATGAAATAAAGCTTCATAATCTTGAAAAAATTCCAATAGATAGGCTTCAAGACGCACAAAGTTGCATGCACTGGCTTGCTGTAGCCAGTTCTGATATTTTGCCCACACCTGGCTCACTTGAGCCCTCATGGATGCCTCACCCTCTTCCATAGAAGCAGAAAGAATTCCAGCGGCATCTTCTCTTGAATCTTCTTCATGATAGGCAATAATAGCGTTGATAAATGCATCCCCTTCCTTTTCCTTCAATAGGCCAATGGAATACGAGATGTAGTTTAGAAGCTGTAACTCACGATAAGCAGGATCCATCCATTGTTTGGCATGCGTCTGCGTGGGAAGTTCTCTCTCAAGAAATCGCTTAAACAGATGCGCAGAAGTGCCAGAGGGAACGTTAGGTGAATCCATTTCTTTCCATTCTGGTAAAAAAATATCGGTTGTATGCAATTTTCCAAAGAAATAAAAGTGCATAAGCTTTGATTCTTGTAAGGCGGTGAGAAGAAGACCTCTGTCTACCGCCACATGCAGGAAGAGTTGCATCAGCCTAGAATCCACTATATGAATAGCCTCAAGCATACAACCACAAAAACTACGAATACCATTGAAGAGAGCTATCATTGTTTCTGGAGGAATATTTCCAAAGGCAGAGAGGGTTGAATGTGCCTCATTTCTTCGATCTAAGGTGTTAACACAGGCCATCGAGGGGGGTTGGAGCAAAGAATTTAAGTGAGAGAGTTCTTCTGCTACTACGCCGGGAGAGTGTGAAGGGGGGGGTTGCCCCTGTGTGGAGAGAGTCTGTTGGAGTATAGAGAGCGCCGATATATACTGGGAAAGTTGTCGATACAAGGTGTAGACAAAAGATTCTGTGGCATGCTCAATAAGTTTAAGAATTCTCAGTAGCGCATCGGTAGAGAGGCCTTCACAGGCATTTAATGACAGAGGATACTCCCTACAGTTTTGTCCAGCAGCTTCCATAGCTGCTAGAAATAGGGAATCCAGGATTCTCACAGGCTGTGGCTCTCCTTCTGGATGTAAGGCAATGGAGACGGTATAACTCAGAGAAACTTCTGCAGGGTAGAGAGAGAGGGCTTCTTCCAGCCAATCCGATAAATTACTTCCCCAAGCGCTACCACACAAAGCTGTACGGCTAAATTCAGAATCAAAGAGGGAGGTGAGGCTCTCAAAGAAAAGCCAAGGGGAAATACTCATCAGTCGATCAAATATAGAAATGGAGGATGTATCTATAAAATCTGAGAGGTCTTGAATAAATATAAAACGTAACATTTTTGATAAATGATTATGTGGCATAATAGGAAGTGAATGTTTAGGCCTAATAGTCGAGATAAAACTTGTCGGCTGAGAAAGTAAGGGGTAGGCAGAACCAGAAAAGCAACAATGTAAATAGAAAAATAATTCTCTTACAGAAAGTAAATTTTCTAGTTGACAGGACGGTAAAAATACAGGAAGCTGCTGTATAAGACGATAAAGTGATGAAAATGGCAATCTTAAGTCATCAGACAGACGCATAGATGCTGAGGAGAAGTTCATAAAGCTGTTTTGGGATCGAATTGGGTCAGAAATGGAACCATTGCTTTCTACTCCAGCAGGTGCATCTTCTTCATAGCAAAGAGAAGAGAGCATCAAATTCCATTTATTAAACAAAATCTTGCGATAACAGAGGGAAGCATTCAATAATGCATGAAGAGGTGAAAGGAAATCACTCATTGCTGAAAGGTGATATATTAGCAGAAAATGAAAACAGAGCAGTGGAGGTGGAATGTCTATGGATTTTGAGTCTTATAAACAGCGTGTAATGATCCTCTATGAAGAGCACAGGATTTGTCAATAAATGAGAAGAAGAAAAGAAAAAAGAGTGGAATTTAGAAGAGCAAACATCGTACACAATAAAATAAAAAAAAAGAAATAAAACGACAGTAGAAATGGATGGATGAACCATCCATTACACTTTCTATAAAATTTTCCTTTTAAATCAACATTCTAGACTCCCCTCCTTTAAATGAAATACAACTCTCTCTTTCATCGATTTCAGTGCATAGAAAACGTTTTAAGGAAATTAAAAGACAAACTATACTACAAAAAGTTTATTATATATATATATATAAAAACAAAAAACATCATCAAAAATAGAATAGAGGAGGAAATTTACCAGCAATGTAGACATAGGCAACACCTGTCCATAAGGAATGACGAGAAAATATACGTAAAATCTGATCAAGATTCAGTTTCATAAGATCCATACGAAATAAAAATCGAAGAAGATTGAGTAATAACTTCCTGTAAAGCAAAAAGTGTGTTTTCATCGTCAGGGTGGTCGTCACAGGATCCAAAGTTAATATTTTGAATACCAGTTCATCATAAAGAATAGATTCTTTATAGTGAGCAAGATACTGGGCCAGAGCTTGCTTTTCCTCTCGAGAATAGACAGGAAATTGTAGGGATAACTCCGCCTTTGCCACTTTTTTCAATGGCTTGATAGAGGAGGAGGCTTCTATAGTGGCCCACAGAGAGTCAATCCGTTTATTATAACGACCAAAGAGTGCACATACTACCTCAGAACCAATATCCATGGGCAGCATATTACTTAATAAATAATGATCAATACTATCTAAATAGAGTTCCTCCTTTCCTTCGGATTGCATTCGATTAAAAATCGTTTCAAAGAGATACGACCAAAGCTGGAGATAGACCGCACATTCGATAACCATGATATAGACTGAGGCAGACGTTACTAATTTCACCATTTCTAAACATAAGAATGAAATTGGGGGGAGAAAAAAAAAAAAAAAAAATGAAATTGGGGGAGAAAAAAAAAAGAAGAAATTTTGATAAAAAAAAAGAAAAGAAAAGAAATTTTGATTAAAAAAAAAAGTGTATCACTTTTATTGGGAGATTAAAAGCAGGACAGGCTAAAACTGAACTCTCTCTCTGCCACACAGGGGCATCAAAAAAAAAAAAATACATGTGTTTAGAAAATTATTTCTCTCTCCAAAGGGCTATGGAAGGCATAGAGTTTCCTCTCTACAAACGATGACCTCTCTTACTATTAGGAAGAAAAAAAAAAAAAAAAACATCTTCCCAAGGATTTTTCTTTCTTATACACCAATGTATCCTCATTTTTTTTATAATACTATCAAAAAATATAGAGAGAGGTTGCAAGATTACAAGATTTCCTTACTTTTTCCATGCAATTTTTCTGTATTATGATGCAGGCATAACTCCATCACGGTCATACCCACTCGCTGTAGCTGCTTCGTCCGTAGCGGACTATCACACGGCAAATCCAGCACAGGTAAACCATATCCCTTTAAAATATACAGAAAAAATGCTGTATAATAAAATTTTAGTAGGGAGAAAAGTAAAAGTATTGATAGGTGTGTCTAATACTAGAGAGAAATAGTAACACATTCAAAAATAATAAGAAATTTTTCTTGAAAACCGAAGAATTGGGAGTATACACTGCAGACAGTCTGTCTGACTGGCTTTATAAACTTTTACTTTTCTACAGGCTAAGAAAACGTGTGAAAGATTTTATTGTTTGGAAGGAGGACTCTACACAAACACAGCAGGGAGTCCATTAAAATAAAATTCAAACCCACACAACTAAAGGAGAGATCTGAGAGGAGAGAGTATATAGTTTCTGTGTGTGTGTAGTTTTTATAAAAAAAAATTGAAAATGCACTCCTCTCCACATTCCTATCATCCTGAAAAAATCTATAGACTCTACATATAAACAAAATTCTATATAAAGAGATTAAATATGCAAAGACATTCTATTTAAAAAATTTTTTTTTTTTTTTTATAATTCTCCACTCAAAACACAATACTCCCTCGCCTCTCCTTCTGTGACAGTTCATCCAATAAATCAAAAAATTTAACTTACTCGATTTAAGCAAGCTAAGAGGCGAAATGCATTTTCCCATAGATGCTGATCGACCAAATCTTGCAGAATTTTTGCCCAAGAATGTAATTTTACTACATGAAGCTCCTAATAATAATAAAAATATAAAAAAAAAAAACATCGCATAGCTCTACTTCTCTCTTTTCTTCCTTTCTTTCAATCTAAAAAACAGGATGTAAGCATGTTTATCTCCAAATGTCAAAGTTTCAAAGTAATTGCCTCATAGTTCAACATCTCTTCCTCTACCCTCTTCTGTAGCTTCTCTACTCTTATTTTTCTTCTCTTTTGTAGCTTCTCTACTCTTATTTTTATCTTTAAAAAATGGATTACAATCGACCTAGAGAGAGAAAGTAACGAAAGTATTAACCATTTTTTCTCTATACAAATCTCCCACACTTTTACTTTTGTTTTCCTCTCATGCTCCTCATATATTTCTCTTCCTAACTTCACATACATCTGAAAAAATGTAAAGAAAAACTTTTCCTTTTTTAAATCTTCCTTCACCTTCAATCCAAGAATATAAATAACAGGAGCACGTCGTAAAGAAGAAAACAATGTGATAATATTATTTTCTTGTAAGGGAGTCTTATATCCAGCAGCATTCGTAGAAATACTTCCAGCCATAGATTGATGGAAGGAGAGAGTTGTATTTTTTGTAGAGGCTGCAGACTCTCCACCAGGGGAAAGATATGTAGATGTAGTAGAAGAATCTGTTTCAGTCAGTGCAAAAGAGGAGGAAGGTTTCTTAGAATCATTACCATATTTTCCTTCTTCTTCTGAGACAACAGGAGGAAGAGAGAAAGTGGAAATCTTTCCATCAACCTGAGCATTTTCTTGGTGTTCTGTAGTAGAATGATGTATTTCATCCTTAGGAGGGATGCTTTCTCGGATAGGATCCAAAGTAGAAGCAAATGTATGGCAGACAATAGAAGAAGCATTCAAATCTTCATAATAAATATACATTCCATCAAGGCTATCGCCTTTCAACTTTAGATGGATCACTATAAAGTTGCATTGCCTATCTAAGACACCCAGGCAAGCACCTCCCATGGAATGAATAACCTACAAAAAGAGAGAAACAGAGAATGAAATAAAAAAAAAAAATATATAAATAGAAAATATATATATAAATATATATATAAATAGAAAAAAAAAAAAAAAAAAAAAATAAAAAAAAAAAAAAAAAAAAAAAAAAAAAAAATAAAAAAAAAATAAAAAAAAAAAAAAAAAAAAAAAAAAAAAAAAAAAAAAAAAAAAAAAAAAAAAAAAAAAAAAAAATA
>JADAQX010000598.1:0-32175 GCA_015476325.1 Cardiosporidium cionae
GAGATGGAGAGAGTAGAGGGGTGGGGGAGTGAGATGGAGAGAGTAGAGGGGTGGGGGAGTGAGATGGAGAGAGTAGAGGGGGGGGAAGGAAAGTAAGATAGAGAGAGTAGAGGGAATGGGAATACATTGACTTGGTTTTCATATATTGGGGAGGGAGGAAGGAGAGTAGAGAATGTAAAGAGGAGGGAAGGAGAGTAAGATAGAGAGAGTAGAGGGAAATAAAATAGATTGACTTTATTTTCATAGGGTTAGGGGAGAGAGTAGACGGAGGGGAAGGAGAGTAGAGAATACAAAGAGGGAGGAATGAGTAAGATAGAGAGAGTAGAGAGAAATAAAATACATGGACTTAATTTCCATCTTGGTGGGGCGGAAGGAGAGTAGAGAATCCCAAAGGCAAGGCTACGACTTTCTATCCATTTTCTCATTCTCTGGAACGATTTCTTTTGTTTTTTTAATAGATTACGGGGATGATGCTTGAAATGGATAACGAAGAGCTTCTTCATTTGTTAAAATCAGAAACGCAGTTAAAAATAAAAGTTGAAGAAGCTTGTCATGTGTTGGAGCAGCATGCACCTACCTCAAACGCATAGAAATTGTTTTTCTGTGTGACGTTTTTTCTTTCTTTTAGACGATATCTTTAGTTTATCCTTATACTGAATGAAGGGTTAAACGTATACTTCTTATAATCTTTTGGAAGTAGGGAGGTGGATTCTTGGCTATCTCTCGTTATTCTAAATATTCTTCTTTCTTTGGAGATGTGTGATCATGTTTTATGAAATAGAGGGATTTTATTTTTCCAATAACTTCTTCACTAGCTTTTTGAATATAAAGGAAGGATGTGTCTGCTTTTTTATATTTTCACTAGTGATAGAGAAGGCTATATATATATATAGAGAGAGAATGTATATTTTTCTCTTTTAAAGGGGATTTCTTTCCTTTTCATGCCTAGAGAAGCAGAGGAATTTATTTTATTTTATTTATATCTATAACCTGTATTGGATACACTCTATTTGATTTTTCTTTTGTTCAAACTCTCTCTTCACAGTTTTTAATTCTTCTGAATTGGATAGATATAGACGCTTTCTTTTATTATCCATTCGCATTTTTTCTTTTGGAATTGTGGTACTATTTTTATTTTGTTATTTTATCATAGGTTCATGAAAAAACAAAATATGAATACTTTATAATAATGTAGCAATCTTGAAAAAGATAGGATTGCTCGTGGTTGCCGTTGGCTTTGATTTGATTTTGTTTTCTTTTATACCTTTTCTTCTCTATTTACAATTCCTTTTTTGTGATTCTTCTGCTTGGTAATTTCATTGGGAAGAAAAAAGTATATTTCCAAGGATTTTTCCTGCAGATGGATGTCATTTGATGTTTTGTTATGAAATGAGAAACTCTTTTTCTTATTTTCTTTCAATTCTTAGTGAAGCTTGTGTGCTGCAGAGGCCAATAGACCATTTTTACTCTTGAATGAAACTCTCTCTCGTATGTTTTTTCTTTCTCCCTTCTTTTATGGATATTTAAGAGTTTGAAGAATTCTTTTGAGGATGAAACAGGCATATTTGAATACTATGGATTCTTTCATCGCCTCATGATGATGTTTTTTGTATTTCAATGTGTACACTCTTGATGTCGTATTCGAATGATAAAAGAAATTTAGAATCCTTGTATTCTCTTTGGGTATATATCTTTTTAATGAAATTTTAAAGAGACTGTCTTCTTTTCTTTCTTTTTATAAAAAAATTGGTATATCCCATGGACTCTCTCAACTTTTTCTGATATACTCTCTCGTTTTTAGTATATTTTCTCCCTCCTCCTTATGGACTCTCACATAAAAGTATCCTCCATGGATACGAGAGAGAGCGCCTTCACTTTCAGAAATAAAAAGAGTAGACGTTGACTGGAATTTTGCTTGGATTTCCTACTAAAAAATAAATTCTGCCATTTACATTTTTCTACACCAACAGACATCAAGTAGTCTCTACGAGATGTGTGTGTGTGTTTTCTCTTTTCCTTTTTCTTGTGTGGACGATTCTTTCGTATCTATTTTGATGTATCCTCGATGGATGGCTGTTCCAATGTGTGTATCCATTCTCTTCTTTGGGTGATGAATTTCACATAGGAGATTAAGGTGAAGCTCTCCCCTTTAAAACGTTTTGGATGTGTTGGCTGCTTGCACAGAGTAGGGTGAAGACTACTAGCATTTCTATCCATTGTTTTGAGATGAGAACTGTGTAACAAGATGGCTATGTTTCTCTCTCTCTCTTTTGTGCGATATCCAGAATGTATAGGATTTAGAAGAGGATGTGTTGTGCTGTTTGTACGGTGGGTTAGTATTTTTTATGCGCCAAACGTTCACAGGGAGTCTAACTCTTTTGTTTTCTTATCGATTTTTGTACCTCCTGTAGGCTGGAGATTGCGATTTTCAGGGGTAAATGAAGGATGTACGAATCCGTTTCTTGTTACGGTGGATGGTGATGTGTTTACTTTCTGTTACTCTTGGTACACATTTTAAGTGTATTTGAATGGTTATCCTACACACACACACCGTTTGGTTCTACTGGATATCTGCTATGCTTTTTTTTCGGAGAGTAGAAGCGTTAGGAGAGCTTCTTATTAGAAACTTTGGAATAATAAAGAGAGTTTTATCTTAATTTTGGTTCTTCTCTTTCAATTTGTTGCTATTTTGAAGGAAATTTTGGGTGGAGAAGGGGGGGATGAAACGCGTATGCGCTGGCGAGCATTTTTACTGTTGAGAAGGTTCTCTTCTTTTCCTTGTGAATTTCACACTTTGTGTGCAGAATACACTCGGCTGCTGCTGTTTTTTAGGAGCAAAAAATTATTAAAAGAGGTTGTATTTGCTTATAGACGATGTAAATGCCTTTCTTTGCATAGTGGGTTGCTTATTAGAGTGCCTCTCTGTGTGTGAACACCTCTTGCCATGTTTTAAAACAGTTTGAGAGTAGTCGTTCGATTTCGAGTTTATTTTTCGAAAGGTTTGTGGAATTTTTCAAGAAAATAGATGCCATTCGTAGCTTGCAATCAACAGTGGAAGTGAGAAATAAAGTTTCTTTTACTTTAAAAATCCCCTCTTTCCTTTATATAACGTAATTCTATTTTTTCATCGTATATAGGATGATGTAGTAATAGAATGGCGTCATCCTCATGAATGTGAGTCGTTTCACTTGCATTGCATTTCAGAATAGAGAAAGCTGCCTAGTTTCTTTATCCTTTTCTACTTTTTATTTCTTCCTTGATGTAGCGTTTAATTTCGTAAATGGCGTTCAAACACTGTTGATGAATGGACGTTAAAACTGAAGAAATTCATAGTTTTTCATATTGTGTAAAAGGTGTGACATGGTTTTGTTTGCATTTATTTTGCGAAATGTGCTCATTGCGGTTTGATCTTTTAGAATAGATAATTTTTTCTATTTTATTTGAATGAAATCATTTTTTACACAATGGAATGTAAGCCAACTAACTGGGGAGGGGGGATTAGTGTTTCCTTTGTGAAACTTTGCGTTTGTATTTGATAAATCGTTGTGTTTTTTATCTTTTACCGTTAGCCTGTGCATTTGCTATGCCAATACGAATTCCTTATACGATTTTTAGAGGGAAAAATATTAGAGAAACGTTTTTTTTCTTATTATTTCTCTGTGATTAAACAATCTTGTCTGGGATTTTTTGGCTGGATGTTTTGATAGCTTTCTTTTCATCAATGAATTTACCGTTTGACCGTCTGTTTATCTTCACCGTTTTCTGAGCAATGTTTTTGTTTTTACTATTAACGGTGTAACTGTGGCTATGGAAATCCTGTCTTTGATCTTTTTTCCTGTACTGGAATCATTTTTTTTGAATCCTCTGATCTTGAGTGTTTCCAGTTTTATTTGAAGGGGTTTACAAGGTTTTATTTTCTCATGCTAAGGATGTTCATTTTTCTCTATTTTTTGGGGGGAATGTCCCCGTGATACTGCTGTTGATTGTTCTAACATTTTGTGGTATAAAAAATTTGTCCTCATGATCTTTTCTTTTTTATTTTCGAATGATTTTCACATTAAAAATGAACGAATCTGCTGGGAAGTCAAATTAGATATGCGTTATTTATATATACCGTTTGTAATTCTTGCTTCATATCTCGATCCTTGCCACGATTCAAGAAAATTTAAATGCAATTTTACTTACATCCGTTATGGCTATGCATCTTATAAGTACACCAAAAAAATACTGCAGTGTTATAAAAATGGTATTCAATTTGCGAAATCGATAATTTAAAAAAAGTTTGAAAAATTTACTGGACCAAAAAAGCTTTATTCGACTGGCATGAAAGTAACGCAGGGCGTTATGCTAACATAAATGCGTTCATGACGCTGTTGATTGGAGACTTGACGGTGCAAATGCTCCAGGTAGCATGTCGAGGATGCCATGTTTCTGATACGACCAAATGCCTTTACCAAGATATTGTAGGCAGTAAACGGTAACATTTCCAAATTCCACTAAAGATTGGCGACAGCCACCACAGGGTTTTGCATACTCACCTTCTAGTTTGGCACATAAAATAGCAACAGCTTGTATTTTAGTAGCACCCGCAGCAATGGCTTTGGAAATGGCTGTCCGTTCGGCACACCAACTATGGGTAAAAACAGGAGGGATTCAAAGCGTATTATTTATTGTAGGTTACGAAATAAAGCAAAGCACCACTCAATTTAGAAGCAATTTTAGTGCAAATGTGAGTTATACACTCCATGGAATAGTCGCGTATAGATGGGTGCTCACCAAACTTGGAAGCTTTCATTTTCAACGTTACCTCCGGTTACAATGCCTACATTGGTTGCGAGCGCTGCCCCTACTGGAAAATTTGAGTAAGGCCGGTAAGACAATTTTGCACCCTCAACTGCTTTTACGATAAGAGGTTGAACAATTGCGTCCGTTTCTAAACCTAGAAAAAGCATGTTGTAAACATTGCTAAAACGAATAGCACAAATGATTGCGGTTTAGGTGCATTTGCTCAAACGAATTCACGTCAACAGAATATTCTTCGCATGAAAAGTGAAGTCTTATTTCTACGTATATTTTTTATTGATGAGGGTAACAAAACTACAGAACACCAACTTCACGAATTGTTTTGTATAAATTTGCCAAATTCAAATTGAATGATAGGAGCATACCGTCACTTGCAGACACTTTTGTTACAAAAAATTCAGACCACCATTCCGGGGGATCGCTTGTGAAACTATTACTTCTCGCGACTGAAGTTGTCAAACTTGCATACGGCATCAATTGTAGAACAGTTGTCTCTATAAAATTGATGTTCTCATTTGCTGCAGGTTGGGATGAGTCGTACGCCATTCCAAGAAGCACTGGGAAGTTTCCAACTTCCAAAAGAGCTTGTCGGCACACCCCACAAGGGATGCTATATTTTCCTGGATAAAAACTTATCAAAGCACAGGCTCTTACAAAAGGCTGCAAGCACAAGTATACAAATGTGATTCTATGACATCAAAGTATGCAAAAATAATGTGCAATGGAAAAGTAAATTAGTACGTATCCCCAAAAACGGATCAAAAAAACTTAAATTTTCACAGACTCGCAAGCGACCTTTTGTAACATTGTGAAAAAGAGCCATGCTTAATTCGTTTTCACTCTGAGCTAAACCAGTAATGCAGCATAATCTTCTCCCTTTTCAAAGATATCCGGCATGATTACACGCTATAAGAAAAATTAGGATAACCTGCACTTACATTTTCATTATTGCAGCTAAATTTCTCACTGTCTGAACTTATTGCGTTCGCGATGGCGTTACGGATCGCACAAGAGCTGTTTGGATAGGCCGCATTGTCAACGGTGCAGCCTACGCATTTATAGCATAAAGTGCAATTCTTTTAGTAGCGAAAAGGGGTCCATGCAAATGACCCCCTAGTTTTTCTGTGGCTATAAGTTGTCTTATATGCGCCTGTGATAACGGTGGCAACATTCGGTAACCAAGCAGATAAAAAGCAATTAAAAGAAAACACCTCCCTCCTACTTGCCATACAAAAAACATTGCATTTTGTAGGAATTTGCTCACCTAAGTAAGTTGCTCCCGATGCTGTTAGTACAGCTGCACCACATGGCTGCTTTGAATATGGTGCGTGGCTCCGTGAGGCTGCTAAACATGCTTGCCCCAGCAACGATTGCTTCTTAAACTCCGTGAGGGCCGGTAAATTCTCCATACTAATTCCCGTAGATATACCGCTACAAGCAGATACTGGAAAGTGAGGGTTTGGGAGATATGCTGCTTTGTGAATTGACACTTTTAACCTAGTAGGGTTTCAGATTAGTGGGTAAAAACAGCAACGGAGATCTAATGGAAGAAACTGATGCAAAGCTTCTCCGGTAGAAGGGGGAATATTGACTAGAAGCTTTTGCACAGTGAAAGATTATTATTACACGGTCACTCCGTCTAGAAGTGGGAAAAGCTTTGTGGTAGGAAAAAAATGTGGTGGCAATATGTAATTGCTAGGGGCTCTGTTCGATGCCATTACACGAAAACAAACTGTGGACACCCAACCAGTACTTTTTTTTCGTGCATTTTTTCTTTTTTTTCCTTGTTTTTTTTTTTCATTTTCAGAAAACTTGGCACAACGAATGTTGCAAAAACAGGAAATGTGACTTTGAAATTAGAGTAACTTTGTTGCTGCTAAATCAGATTTAATGTCCTACTAATTACTTGGCATATATTAATGTAGATTGTAGCGCAAAGCTGGTGGAGAAACCAATATTCTAGCGCTGTATTATGCACTGGTTTCATCAAGAGCATGCTCTTGGCATTATCAATTTCATCGAAATTCCTTTCTTAGAAACTTGCCTTCACAAATTTCAAACCCATCTACCAGTTACTATGACAATTTTTTTAATTTGATATCCCTTTTGTAAAAAATATCAGATAATACCATCGAAAAATTGATGGAATAAGAGAGTGTTGAAATTTAAGATAAGACAAGTTTAAAATTTTTTGTTTTCTTTTTCCCCAAGAAATGTCTTTTTTTGTGTATATGTTTCTTATTTTTTCAAGGGGACAATGGTCATATATTTCTTCTAAGTCCTTGTTTTAGTATGCAGATTATTTGTGAACGTGGTGTTTTCTTTAAGTTGCTCTAACTAAAATTAGTCACGCTCTGCCAGTCGTATACTAAAGACTTCGGCTGAAGTAGTTCTTTTATGCAGTTGAATGTTAAATAGGTTGATTCTACTAAGCTTCGTAAGGAGGGTATTTTTTCTAATTCATATAATGAAACATAAACTTATTCTACGCTAATAACTACTGTTTGAGGAACTAAGCAAGAGAATAGTAAAATAAATCATTCACTCCTTCATGCATCTACTTACAACAAAAAGAATCGAAAAAAATATATTACCTCTTACTCTACATTAATACTACTTCCCTTCTTCTCCTTAACGGAGTAGATAAGTGCATCTTAGTTGCGGGAAGCATCGGGTAAATTGTCCCATAATTTCGATTGTTCGATATTGCGACTCAATATTGTTACATCGCTTTATATGCACTGTGATACCCTTGGGGGGAAAACAGGGGAAACTGCGGATTGTTGGCTTAATTAATGTAAGAAAAATAACTACGTAGTAAAAAGGTAATTTTGATTATGGTAAAATAATTATAACAATATAAAACATTAAGAATAGGTGGTTCACTCTGTCGTGATATCACTGTTACGTTATTAGTAATATGAACAAACTTAGTTTCAAAAAGTGCCTTTGTAACGTTTATTTTATAAAACGGAGACCGCTACCGAAGTTAAAATCGACTGGTTATTCGAAAGTAACGTCATTTGCAGACCTCCAAAAACAAGCACGTAAAGCTATTGTTCTTGCCCATTTAAAATTATAAAAAACTGCTGCAAGAATCAATAAGTTTGTAATACAAGGAACTATAATACTACAATTAAATTAAATCTTATTTCAAACAATTAGAGACCACAATTAAATTACTCATTACATGTAGCGAGAATAAAGTTAGATTCCATTATGCCCAAGGGATAACGCTTTGTTGCAATATATTTACTATATTCCTCATATACGAGAATTTCTTAACAGTACAAGCTAGCGCAACCGCAGCAAATAATATCGCCTAAATACACTCTGAGTTGGCCATGCTGTAACAATATCATGCCTCATGCAAAAGTTGGACATGTTAAGCCACAAAACCACGTTGATTGATACTCCTTAGTTGATGCGTAATTTTTTTTGCTTGAGAAAAAATTTGTTTTGCTACTTGACAAATCCTTTAACGAACTTGTGCTGTAAGAGAGCAGTTTAAGAATTAATAGTAGAATGCAACAGGAATTAAACTATAGCATGGAATAAAAAATCAGTTTTAAAGTATGAAACGAAGCAATGCTTGAACAAGAAAATGGTTGCGGAAAAAAAAGTGCACTAATTTAAAAGTTTAACTGTTGATGGATCATTGAACATGTATTTATTTAATCCTTTTTGGGGAGTGTGCTACGTGCTTTTCTTTTTTCTTGGAAAACTGCGCAATACACGTATAAATTTTTTTATTAACTGCTGAAATTTGAACTGCTAGCAGTATGTGTTCCTCATTCATGGAAGTGCCTATGTAAGGAATACTGAAACAGGCTAATATGTAGATATTTGTATTCAATTTAGCCTGCTGCAATTATGTTTTGTTATTCCCGTTATATTATTATTTGTAGCATTCTCAGCTCCGATTCAAAATAAACGAAACTTTCCCACATCAGCTGGGATCATTTTTTGTAGTAAGGGAACTGTGAGATATTGAATGAAAAAGGCTCGACTTGCAAAAATTGAGAATAACAATATGTGGAACAGCAGAAGCAGCGAAAATACAGTGGTAGTAGAGCTTACGTTCACGGGTTCGTATTAGCGCTAATTTCATATACGCATCACCGATTTCCATAGGATATTTGCGATGGGTCAGATCCTCATTGGTAATTTCCTAGTTTTTAGAAATTCTTAAAAGTGGAAAAAATATGTGCTACTTTTCCAACGCAAATGAATTGTTGAAAAAGAAGTAACTTTTATCAATCTCAAACTCGGAATAGCAAAATTAATAGGGTAATAAATACTACGGCTGCGCTACCGCACTGATCTTTTCTAGATGCCGGCTCGAGTGGAGCGGACATTTCCTCATCATATCTTGTAGACTCCAATTTATATCGAAATGTTTTCCATGCTTTGCTGTTTCTCAATATGAAAAATAACTCATTGTAGAGTGCCAAAGCTAGAAATATAGAAACTATGGAAACAGAAAGAGTATATTCTCTCTAAAGATTTTTATACTTGTTTTATGGTATCTATCTATCACATAGAATAAACCTACGGCATAAAATTCTTGACTTGATAAAACTCTTGATTTAATCTTTTTTGTTGATACCTACATCTAAACGTTGCTTGTCTTGCCTTCTCTTGGAAATATTGCTACTTGTATAACAAAACACTGGTGCACTACGTTATTTAGATCATTAGAATTCACATCAATACGTAATCATTTCATTCTAAAAAGTTCAGAATTGAGCATTCTTAAAGTGGAAGCAGCAAATTTGAATATTATTTTCGATTCTATTTGGAAATTCAAATGCTTGACGCGGATAAAACTCACAATGAAATGCTTAGACCTCTCACCACATGAGATAGATATTGTAGATAGATTAACAATCCAGTGAGTTTGAAAGTATCATAAACATCTTCTTGAGCGTGTATTCGTCATGTATTCCACTTCGATATTCGCAAAATAAATTTTACAATCGAGAGATAATTTACTGAGGGCTTTAGTGCTCACTAATGCAATATAACAAAATACGCGAGTAAGCGACCCTTACGTTCGTTCAATTTTAAAGCGAGAAAATGAATGTTTACTTCTTCAGCGATGTGCACTCGCGTGAAACTCGTAGAGATGAGCTGCAGAAACAGTTTAAAAATGAATTGCTGGAAATGCAAAAATCATTCCAGTTGTCACAGCAAACATGCTGCGCATACAAACGCCATCTAGAAAAAAGTTTACGGTCAGTACTTGCAAAGGCATAACGAAAATGAAGAGTACAATTTACTGATGCAACAATGACTATCCACAAAGTCAATTATAATTCATTGCTGTTCTTGCTTTTCATTCTATTTGTATCACAATTTTTATGACTTTTTGTCCTGTTTTTATAGCCAAGCTATGGATAAATGCCAACCTGAACAGCATGGTTCAAAAACCATACAGACCCACTTTATTTACCAATGCTTTGTGGTAGTTATAATTTGTATGGGCAATTATGCAAACAACAAATTGGCGATGGTAATATATGTAAAAGGTCTTCTAATTTGTGAATTTTATGTCAGAATCTTGGTTTTTTTCGGGACCTCAAACCATTGCAGCGAACACGCGAAACTAGTACCAAAGATGCAATATCTGCAGGTGTAACCAGCAGCGACGAAATACACAGGTCACAAGCGGTATGAAACAAGCCACTATTTTTAACGAGGAATTTAAATTTCATCGATATTTGTCGTATGCTCCACATTACCATATTTGCGGATCCTATAGGCTCTCGTTACCAGTATAGCACAATTCTTTGATAAGGAGGGCACAGGGACAGTGAAATTCGATCAGGTTAAACATGAACACTTAACCACTTTTTCCTCTTCAACAAGCCAGAATAGACTAAAGAAAATTAAGCTGTGCTTGCAGTATCATGCTTTGCCGATGTATAATGAATGCTTTTATATTGCTGCATATGCAAGATGAATAGAAGAAGAGCTCATATTAGTTTTGAAAATTTCTCTTAAACATACTTGCTTTTGTAGATCTTCCAAATTGTTTGCTGGATATCGTTTCTTCGAACAAAAAGAAATTCGAAGCGACGAAGTAAAAAATATCTGACAATATCAGAAACATGTAGCAATGAGCGCGAGCAGGATGATACTGAAAATGCTAAGCACGCCACATCCAATTTAACCAACGAAAAGGTGGGTGTTATGTCTCATTGGAAAAGCTCCAATTAAATGAGAGTGCTTTTATAACATAGCTCCTCAAAATCCATAACATACTTATACAATCCTTTTCAATTCATTATAAATGCTCAGATCAATTGCTTGAAAAAGATTAACAAGGAAGCTACCTTTCTCCTTTGCAACCACGTTTCTAGGGGGAAAAAATCAAATTTAACAAGTACGATGAAAACGAAGAAGTTTTAGTGGCAACGGAGACGAAATAAGTTTTAGTGTAATGTATCCTCAGAGGAAGTATTGGAACAAATACCGTCATTCCACCCCCAGATTAACTGTAATTCTAAAATGCTAGCTGGAAAATCGCGTGATAAATTGAAACAGTTAGTAGGAAAGGATCTAAGAATTTCTAGTCTTCCAGAGCTTCTCCAAGCCCGTGGTAAGCGAGAAAAAGGTCACATTTCGAATACGCTAAGTTGCTAGGATATTTATCGTCACAGATATGTTTGTTTTAAATCTATTCTTCCACTCAGCGAAAATTACAGCTGAGAGTATCCATCGACAAATGGAGCACAAGTCAATAAAAGAGTTGAAGGTATTAAAGCTGTTTAGCTAGTAACCCTAGCTAAATTATCCTCTGTTTTAACACCAAATGTATTCATTTTGTGCAGGATTGCACTTTTCAGCCTAATCTTCGTACAACAAGCATAGTAAAAAGGGGGGAGTCTCAGCGCGGATATGACGCCTTCAGTGGTAAATAAAATGACAAAAGTTTAGAGTATCTTATGCAATCCTACAGTATATTAAAATGCATTTCTAGTTAGAAAGGCAGTATTACTTAACAAATTTATTACTCTATAGTAAGCTCTCCGTTTTACCAGTTCAAATTGATACATTAGTAACAGGATCTATTGAACTACGCAGACGTAAGTGATAAAGGGGGAAATGAAAAGTTGAGTCGGAACCATAGGTTATATTACCAAGGTTTACAACAAGCAATGGAACATGAAGAAATTGCAAAAGCAATAAGGAAGCATCGCGAAGAAGAAGAATTATATGAATGTACTTTTGATCCTAAAATACACAGATGGAAATCATGTTATAGCAGGTTTCTTAATGTTACAGATACCATCTAAATGAAAACTATGCATAGTTTTTCAAATGCTAAGTAAGATGCCTGCATGCAAAATGAAGGTGCTTATTGCACAATTGATAACTCCAGAAATAGTACTGAAAACACCGATGACTTTGATAGCTGTAAGCCTAAAGGGTACGATCAACTCGTAAATCGATTGAGAATAGCAAAAAAATACCAGGAAGAGCAAAATAAAGCAGAGAGGTAGGCTTATCGTCCCTACAGTATAAGCAAACTTACATATTTCGACAATCATAGCAGAATTTATTTCATGCATGAAAACTTCGTTCATTCTTTCCTGTAAAACAGAGCGTCAGTGGAGGTGCTTCATAAAAAGAATATACAAGCCAAACCTTTCAGTTTCAAAGATGGTAGGTATCGAATAAAGATGCCCCCGGCTGTATTATCTATGATAATTCCCTTTGGGAAACAGCGTTCTGGAAAAATTGTGATACGAAGTAACGATGATCCGCTATCAGTGGTACATTGTCAAAATGTAATTAGTGGCAGCGATGTATTGGAAAAAATCAAGATATTCTTTACACCTTCTCTCAGGCAAAGAGTTTTGCGAAAATCCACACTTTGCGTCGCGAGGAAGAAGAAATGATAACCAATTTAATTGTGAACAGATTCAACAGCATGTGAAGCCAACAATAAACCACAATTGATGAGTAGCATTAAAATTTTAGTTATTTTCCCTGCCACTACTCAGTGATTGTTGAAACCAAGTTCAATCGTCCCTGAGTGTATAGAGCGAGTAACTCTAGCAAGCTAAGAAACTAAGTGTTACCAAAAAAGCTGAATAAAAACTAAAAATGGTGTCCGTTAAGTTAAGCTAACTGCTACACTTTGTTGTGCAATTTTTAGAAGAGTAAAGAGTAGCTATAACTCCACAATAACCAAGGAAACAAGAGAAACTAAGGTTGGAATACCGATTATTTCAATGCATAAAATCGAAAAACCTCTCAATTTATCAATCAGCATCCGAATCTACTGAAAAGGCACGCAACATATGCAAAAATAAGTGCAACTGAAGAGTATATGATTAAAACAAAAATACACTGCTCAAAAAAAATCAATTTGGCATTCAGTAAAAAAAAGGAATGCTAGTCTTCAAATACAAATCAATGCGCCAACAACAAGAACAAAGGAGGCACACGCCCAGATCTTGCTCTGTAAATGTTTGCTTTAATATGCTCTGTTCAACCAGTCTGCAAATAAATTATAGTATTTCTATGCAAAATTACTGTAGTGCATTTCTCTTGAGAGAACAAATTAGAAATAAACAGTGAATTGCGATTTCTCATTTTCTTAGTGACACTGTTGCAAACAAAAAATTCATAGGTATGTCTAATAATCACGTATGAATAATACAAACATAGATTAAGTTTCTAAATAAATTATCAAAACTAAGCGAAGGACAGCGCATATAAAATAAAAAATGCTTCAGAAACTACTAATCAAAGCTTCAACTAAAATGACACTTTCTCACAACTGAATATAAGGAATAATAGTCTTGACATTTTATAACACAAACAATAAAGTGCTATAATTTTTATGAAAATAAACCCTTAAAAAAACTATCGTTCGACTACATTCATTTATATGATAACGTAAAATAGAGTTGAAACCAAAATTGTTGAGTATAGCACTTGTTCATTCTTTACTGTGAATACAGCACAAAAAATTATATTTCTAACCAATAAAATTTTGAAGACTCATCATTGGATCCGGGAATTTTTTAATAATCGCGGCGATCTTCTAGTTGGGTAGGCTGTGCTTGCTTTCTTTTTTCGTAAAAATTGCTTCTTTACTTCAAAAACATCGGTCATAGGATTTATAGCCAGGTTTCTCTGACAACAAAAATTTGAGCTATTCTTATTCTCTTTAATTTCGCTGGTTATTTTACAAAGAACTGCCTCTGCTGTATGGCATTCTGATTTGTAAAGCTTTTGGATAACAGGAACATAAGCGGTGGTTCTACCACCAATAGACGAGAAATGAATCGGATTTCCGTTAAAATCCACAGCAGTGAGACGGGTGGTTTTGTTTCTAGCCCAACGATAATGGAAAAGCCAAGTATTCGGAAACTGAGCAAAATGAATAAAAAAACAAGCAGTGCTCAAAAAATAACCTAGATGCAAACTGGACAGTCAAATACATTTTCATTCCAGAATCAGTTCCTACTATTCAAAATACTCAATAGTGCTAGCAGAATTCACTATGAGCCACTGCTTCATTAAATCACAGAGATTTTCTACTCTCTTGAATCGGATATCAAAAACAGAAACAAATGCATTCAATGGATTACCCTACATTTTTTTCATTCAATAAGCACGTATACAGGATAATTTCTAGGAAAAGGGGTCCAAAAAATCACATCTCTGCTTAAATCTACGACTGGAAAATGACTCGTAAACTTTAAGAACATATTTTTAAATCCATTTTCTTGGTACAAACATAAAAAATTACCAAAATTGATGTCAGTTTTCAGAGAATTCACTTACAAATTTAGAATCCGCATCGTGGTCGCATGCTACTAATACCACTTGTTCTAGAGCAGTCTTCATGGATTTCCAACCAGCATTATCAATAACGCCACAAATATTTGCGGGATGTATCCCAGCTTGATAGAGTGTTTCATCAGCTATCCAATTCCCTATCGTATATTAGTGTTATGCAAAGTCGCACTATCACATTACAAAAATTGGAAGCAAGTGTACAAATTTTTGAAGAGATAAGCAATTTAACAAACACGTAGCACACAGCATTTCATTTCATTCGATTGAACAATCAAAATGCATTCTTAAATAAGATGCGTTCAAAAATTAGCTCATACATACCAATTCCGGCACAAATGGATTGATCCAATAATGCAGATTTTATCGAACATTCTTTTCCATTAAATCTCTTGGAAAATTCAAAAGCTTCAGGTAATAAAGAAATGTATAATTTTGCACTTCAAAATATAAGAATGGGCCTTCAAAATCCACGAATGGGGTGGTAAATATTACTAAGCATACTAAATTGTACTGCTGCACTGTAGAATGATACCCTCTTTAATTAATTTTACTCCCCGGCAGGGATTGATTATACTAGATATATAATCTCCTGTTGCTCTTTTTTCTCTTACCTGAAAGGTTATTTTTATCGTTCCGCTTGAATTGCTACAAATGTTACTTTTGTGTTACAGTATTAGTTATTACAGCCACTTTATAAAATCTGATCTTTTTATCTTGAGGTATACCTGAGAGAGTATCCAACAAAGGATCAAATCCAAGGCCTGTGGCAAAAAATATTTTTGGAGATAAATAAAAGATCGATTATAAGAACATTGAAGTAATAAAAGTAGATACATACCACTAAACGGGTCTTCTTTTTTAGATTGGTTAAAAAAGCGAACTCTGCCGAAACGTCGAGAATTAACAAATGCAAAATGGGTGCCATCTATAAGCAAATTAAGAAGGCACAGACACACAATCTGGCGCTCACACAAATGAAGAAATTACTTCTTATTTTGTATAATATCTCAACGATTTACACACCATTCATTTTAAGCTGTAATTTCCAGAAGCGAGGTGGCCAATCTCCATTCTTTTGTGTTATTGATCCATAGGAAGGACTACATAAATTTAGTACGATTTGCAAAATGTAAAGAAATCGCTTGTAATACACGAAAAAATTGACTAACCAAACAAAAAGACAACACAAACTATGGACACGTTTCGAATGTTCATTCTAAGTATGATAATATTATGATTACCGTCGTATTAGAGATGTTTCAGTTTTCACAAGGAATGCACCCGTCATCCCAAAATGAAATGCAACATAAGGGTCTCTGAGCAAGACAATTTTATACAAAGAAAAAAAAATTACAATGAAGAAGCCATCATGAAGTGAACAAGAATCGGAATTATTTTTTTAGCAGCTCGAATTAGAATTAGAAAGTGTTTTTAAAACGTTCTACAAGTCGCTTGCAACTTGTCAGTACAAGCGAAATGCTCAAAAATGTCAACAGATAAAAGGGCTGCATTACATTCTCCAATATGAAATGTAGAAGCGTGTACCTACCTGTTCAGTTCAAACCAGATGTGCTTCCCTCTACGGCAGCAGCGCAGAATTTTTCGATGAAGAAGGGCATCGCTAATGGCTTCGATGCTACTGTTGCAAAAAACAAGGTGATCACCACCAGGCGTAACCTCCACATGATGTATTTCTTTACCGGCAAGGTATTTCTCTGCCAGCCTACGACCGGATTCGACTTCAGGAAGCTCCGGCATTAAAAATGCTACATGAGGAGTTGCTCAGTCTGCTGTTCGTTGAGAGAAAAAAATACTAGGTAAATTTATTTAATTAAGAAAGTAAAGACTGTGCACCCACGTAGAGGAGAGACTAGGTTCCTCAATTTAACTACTAAACCTGCAGGGTCTTTACTGTATCTATTTAACTAGCAGGAGTACAAGAGCAGCTTTACTGCCTCAATTATCTATATTTTAATGTGGGTGAAGGCTTCCAGTAAGGTATTCTTAGCGATAGCAATTTGTTATTCGAACGATGCAGCTTATTGGATGAAACCGCAGATTGAACATAACAGAACGGCAGGTGTCGCGGTCGAAAGAAATGCGCCGTTCCGAGTGCTACTTAAAGCAATTATTTGTTTAAAAATCCATGATGTCAGCGTGCTATCGACTAAGACAACTCTTGATAAGTTTCTTTGCATCTAACTGATGTTAAGTTTTGAGAGAGAAAGCATTACTATACATGGAAAGTGCAAAATTGCAAATAATTCAATGAAAAATAATAACTCGAATTGTTGCAACTATCATGAACTTTAAAAAATGATCCTTATTTTATAGTACAATATAAAAAAATGAAATTGTTGTATGAACACCAATTGCGGGTGTGCGTTTCGCTGCTGAATTTCTGGTATTGTCAACCAACCATTCATGATGCTGTTAACAAAGTTTTTGACATACAGAAACAGATGATCGCATAATCGGAGAGTTTCACTATAAGAATCAATGAAATTTCCTTATAGACAATACGGTTCCGGCAAAGAATAAAAAATCCAAGCTTAGCACATTGTCTTTCAGATCGTAAAATACATGTAAAAAACAACAATCAAGGATTCGACATAAGGTAGATTCTGTTATCAAACAGTATGTAAACTCATTTTGTAAAACGCATTATGGTTTAATTGCTCATTGAAAGTGAATACTTACTTTTAATTTCGTTTTAATCTTCTTTATCAAGCAAAACCCGTCCTTTTTCGTGAAAATTTTCCATGTATATAATTCTTGTCAGCGAGAAATTAATCTACAAAAGCATCAGCAAATAGGTACACACGACAGTAGATGAAAATTTAGGCATCGTACTCGCGGCGTTTCCGTCGAAAAAACAGAAATAAGCGTTTCAAGCAGTAGTTGCGAGAGTTTCTATAATTTTACTGTTTAATCGACGGCCAGCAGAAACGAGATACCACCGTCATGAAAATGCAGTAGTGATGAAAAAATTGTGATGAGCAATATCGGAAAATTATTAATCCACACCTATTAGAGAGCTTACCAAGTGAATCATAAAGCAGACAATGCACACGTCTTTAAGTACAAACAATAGAATCGATGCCAAGTAAATAGAGGTCATCTGCAACAACAACAAAATGAGACTGTTTGATGGCTTCTCGTTTCTCTTCAATTCAGATCGCTGAGCGAAATGAATCAATGGGTTATACATTCTGATGAATCACAATAATATCAGCATATTTTATTTACGTAAATCGCCTTCTAAGTGTATTTTGAAGCTAATGATAAAAAATTTAAGTTACACTTGGAAATACAACTTAATTCTTGATATTATTATTGCCACACTAATTTGCTTCAAGAAACAACTCACAGAAGAAATAAGACTTAGTCCGAGCATTATTTTCTTTTCCGGAAATTGAATGAAAGGAAAAAGCAAATTTATAAAGTAGAATGGGACACCTGTGTAAATTGATGGGATATATAATATATTTATAGTGGAATGAGGCATATATAACAATCTCGTCTCGCAAGCATATGCAGCCACTATTTCTTAATAAACGTACTGTAGATACGCAATGTAAATAAGCTAAATAAGAAACACAAGTTTGAACTCAGCCAAGAAATCTAAGATTTTAAAAGTTTTGAAAACGATTTGAAACGGTCATATAATGCCGAAGAAGCTGTTGAAAAATGAAAACGTATGAAATAGCACTCTGGTCATTGTTCAAATAATATCGTGATCGTCTTATTTGCATTTGATGATCAAATGAAATTGGTCCTCCTGTGTGCCATTTTTTATTCGATGAAATGTGATAATTGAATGCAAATTCTAGGGGGAAGTTCACCAACCCTCGCATCATGAAAAATTGAAAGCAATGCAAAAGCTGCAGGAAAAACAGTTTAAGGCAATAGCATTTTCGTTCACTCACCAAGATAGGACGTAGATATGTTAAAAATGCTGGTAGGTGAAACGAATCCAATTAAAAGAAGCAATTTGCTGTATTTACTCTTGAAAGCCTGTTCAAGCAAAGCATCCACCAGTTTAGTGTAACTTTCTACCGCATCAAAAGAACATAAGGCACGAAAAGGAGATGTAAAAGGTTGAAAAAAAGGCGTTATCTCAGAATAAGAAACCTATCAAGTGAAACATTCTATTCATCCAATTACTAAATCGGCAGCTCATGGTAGCAAAGGGCTTATCATTGTGAAGCACTCCTTTTATAGTGAAATCGGGTAACTTGACCTTTGAACACGAAATACTCGGACTAATGTCGCATGCTGCCGTGTATCCTGGAGTGAACATGTAATGCTCTACATAAATTGAATAGCAGCTGATGACTATTCCTAAAAGGGAAAGTGCTGCCTGCAGTTTCCCACGAAAAGACATAGTCTATACTCCGAAATAACAAAAAATTAAAAGAAGGGGATTCGTTTCAAAGGTGTGTCAATAAGTGGAACAGTCGCTACGACCTTCTGTAACACACCGGTATTAATAGCGAAACAGTATGTAGTTCGTTTAGATTGGAAGGAATGCATGAAAATTAAAATAGCATGCATAGCAACATTAACTTCAATTGATCGAATTGATTCTTGCTGCTCTGCAAAGAATGCATGGTTTTTTGTGATTTGTATAAAGTGAGTAGAAGTCTTTTGAATTCTAGTGAACATTGGGAAAGAAAAAGACGAAGGGTGGGATTACAGGAGCGCAGGAATCCGCCCGCGTCAAAAGCTGCCATGGGATTGCAGCAATACCATCCGCAACAGTTTCAAAAGCTGTACTCTCGGGATAGCACTGATTTACTTCTGTTTGAGCATTGTCACTAAAAATACTTAATGGTTTTTCAAAGTAAAAACAGTTATTTTCATTCAGACTGAATCTAAAAACTATATTAAGATCCAATTTTCTAATAAGTTAAACCAAGTGCCATATTATTTTTTCATTTTGCCATCGGATATTCATGAAAGCTTTGCTTTTCAGATAATATTTACATTCATCTCTCCTAAATGACTTCACTAATTTTGCGTATGGTTGAATGTGACACTTTCATTGATGGCAGATTCCACCGACTTGCTATTCTGCAGCTATTCCCGTATAATTCTTTTTACAGCCGCTTAACCACTTCAATAAATGGATCTAAGTGCAGTAGGTGCAAACTAAGTTTCATAGAATTTGATATTGAAATAGAGATACCACCGTAGCCGAATTTGTGCGTTTAACAATACCGCTAATAAATAAATAAAATAAGGGGAGAACATCTTTTTTTCGGTTTGTATTTTTCGAAGTTTACTTCATATTTCTGTATTCGATGCTTTTACACCTTTTGTTAATGACCTAGCGTGCCGCTATTTTTCTCAACATGACTAAAATGTAATCAATAATTTTATTTTCATTGGATGAAACAACTATTGATTCTCTTGTTGGAATACTAACCAGCAATTTAAAGTCATTTTCTTTTTTTAATAGAATTTGTTTATTTCAACATGTTGCCACAGCAAGCGACTAATCACCGAACATGTAAAAAAAAAAAATCTGACTGGCTGAACAAAGTAGCCTTTGCTTGCAATGAATCTTCTCATCGAGAAATTACAAAATAAGAAAAAAGATCACAGCATTTTCCTTTTGTATTCCGTGACAGATATTGTTGGAATGACGCGCACATACCAAAAGTGTTTGTTAACGTATTGGTAATACGACTAGGAAATCTAATAGCTGCACCAGATGGTAATTTTCCATTTTGTACGAGTACATGACAAAAATTGATTTGGTGAGCAAATTCACCAGGCCTATTTTCTTACTACTCTGATAATCAATCAGCACTTACGAATTTTCGCCTACTTGATAAACAACTGAAAGTTCTTCAAAGCCTCAGCTTCCATATAAAACAGAGTTTTAGCATCACAATGATGCTAGCCAATACCAAGTGCAAAATCAATTTTCCGTGAAAGAAAAGATTGTTATTTGTAGGAGTAGCTTTTAGTATAGAAAGAATGTGACAACTCCGAGGAAAAGTCGAAGCTTGTCGAATTAGTTCTTTGGTATCAACAATGGAAACAAAAGAATGCCACTGTAATTTACTTTCTCTCACTCACAAAATGGCAGAGAAAGGCCATAAAATGCTCCCGAAAAGACGGGCATCAGGGGAATACAATGCACAAGTATACTTTCAAGTGCAGGAAATTTGAAGTTCGAAGCCAAACGTATCCACCACCTAATTTCCTTTGAATATTACCAAAGCGAGCAAATAAATTTATACCATTAAGTCATTGTTTAAAGTATAGTTGGTACCTTTTACTAATGCACATAGGCATCACATGAAATTTTTAGCCATCACCAACCATTAATAAAAAACCAAATAAACGTATTGGAAGATGCTAAGTACTCTTTCCAACCAAACGACATATTATAACCCTACTTGGTGTATGTTTGAATTTTGATTGAAAAACTGCAATTTAAAGAAATTTTGTTTACCTAATCTTCGGAAAAGTAAGGGAAACGCATAAGAAAAATTTGTAAGTGGCGTTATGCGATAAGAAGTAGAAGGGTAACTTGGACAAACTCTCAGGGCATCGATACATTGAGAAACAAAAATAAAGGGGTTGAATTCTTTATAAAATAAACGCAATAATGCCAAATGCGATCGTTCAGCTGTCTTTTATCATGGAATGCGTAATGCAAAGTGAAAAAGCAGAGAAAAAAATTCCCATTCTGATTGTTCCTGTAAGTGCACGTGCGCCGAGGCCTTTGTAGAACGCTCCAATTCCCTCATTCCTGCAGACAGATTGTAAACATTAAAAAATAGGACTGCTACTGCTCTTAGTTTAGACATTCATATTTTCATATTGCCCTTCTAAGCTTCTCCGCGTTTTTTTATATCTTGAAAGCACAAGACCCAAATGCAAAGTAAGAAACTACACTTCCTTCCAAGGCATGATACTTCAAGCATAATCTACAATGTGTACACAGTGCTTTTAACATGAAAGGGTGCTTGCACTATCAACATCGTCAAGAAATTATTTTAATTGTGGAACAAAGATAGCTAGCTTACTGCAGCATGTCAATACAGATTTGGTAGTAGGGAAAGGTTTCAGGAACTAATTGCTTCTGTGCGAGTACATTTCCTATTGGACGCAACAAAATGGAGCTTACCATCCCACCTAAACCACCTGAGTAAACAAAAAACCAAGCTTTGGGATACTAAACGTAATACATTAGTGAGGGGATATTACAAAAATAGGTTTGTAGTGTGCACAGCGAAGAAAACGAACTTTCTTGTAGAGAGAGTCATCAAAGAAAGATAGCAATCCATAACTCTATTAAGAGACGCGCTGTACAAGTTTGAAATTTAGAGTAATAAAGAACTAAAAGTGTAGTTTCGCTTACAGGATTTAAAAACAATTACTTTGGCTTCAAAAAAAAACAAAGTACATGCATCTACAAATAATTTCGAGTGCAGACAACAACAGAAAATATCTGAAACAAACCATGTGCGTGCGCTCGTTCAGAGAATTCGTATACATACCAGCAACAAAATTAGTCCACACATGCGTTGTATTGGAATAATTCTGAATTTTTCCTCGTGTCCAATCATATACTCCCCACATCACACCTGCACTGGGCAATGTGATGATACTTATTGCCAATCCTTTATAAAACCTGGGGAGGACACCCTCAACATGGATCCTTTTGCTACATTTTGTAATGCTAAAAAATCTCGGATCCTGCCCATTTTCGGAAGCACTGATTGATCGAACAGTTGATAAAAAATTATGCGGTAGTGATTCAACACGTCTCTTTACTTGATGACGAAAAATATTTTGCAACGGTGTACAAGCAACGATTACACAAGCTGCATTGAGTGTGCCCGCGACGCTTGCGGAAAGGCAGCATCTGTCCATCAAGTAGGCCTGAAAAAAAAATTCTGCGGATTAGCAAATGCCATCAGTCGATTTTATAGGATAAGAAAATATTAGTAAGGATGATTCTGTCTTCCTACTCAATAGATTAAACAAAAGCGAAAGGTTTTTACAAGTAGGCGTACCTGAGGTAAAAAGTGTAAGAAATCATAAAAGAAGAGGGAGGTACACAAGCAAGGAAACCCAACAAACATACTTCGGATGACATTCCGAGTTCCCTGATTACCAAAATTAAATAATATAAAGACAAGTACAATGTGACTACAAAGCCAACCCAAAAGTACACCCACTGTAATAAAAAATAGCATAAGGATAATGAAATATGCTAATGCTACTTTCTTCACGCCACAGTGCTACTAAAAACAGGAAACATCACTCTTCGCTTGAAGGTAAACTCTTCCTTCCACATAATAAGCGAATGCCTATTATCGACTAAAACACTCGCTTACTGCTTTAACATGCTGTTGCGGTGAAGAGGCTTCCCGTGTAATAAGTCGCAAAGATTGCAAGATGGAAACATTATTATGAAAAGAAGTAATAGCCCTCCTACAAAAATTTAATTGCTTTTGTTGAGCAGTCAGTTTAGTTTTATTATTTTCCGCTACGGTCTGTGATAGCGTGAGCGGATGAGTCGGGATCGCCTCAAGAAGTGAGTAGAGAGATTGGTAAAACAAGAGGCTTGGCTTGTGAATACGGTCGTAACTGGGAGGAGAAGTCAGAAAAGAGGAGCTTTCGGGAGAAGCCATAATGGCGGCAGATGTAGAACTGCATACAAACTCTCCATCGACAAGAATAAGACTCAGAGAATGATAATGCGGTAGGTATCAAATACCAATGAAAGAAATTATTAGGAGATTATAACAGAGCAAAGTATTCAAAAAAGAAACTTGAAGTAAGCCAATAGTTTGAATTCTTCAAAGTACAACTACGTTACTTTCAAAAGCAACAAACTTTAAAACTCTTCCTAAAATACCTCAGCGCAAAGGAAAGCAGATGATACTGTTCGCTGAAGTATATTGAAGTGATACACGTAATGGTGCAGCGTTGTGAAATGGTGAAAGCTGCCAGTGAATATATCAACTACTTTTAAGACGCAAAAATAAACTTAGTCCGTGAAATTGACAAACCATCCGCCAAAAAATTTGCTTCTGGCGTAGTCACGCGCCTCATCAAATGAAAAGCTTCTTATGAAATAGCCTCGAAATTAAAATTCCTACAAAAATAGTGAAAATATTAACAGAATGAGTAAGAAGCATTTTCCTAACACTCCTTTTACTTTGATTTAACTATAGTTAGACAATTCCATTGCTGTGCGGAAGCCTTTAGCAGAAAGCTCAGATGTGAGATCATGAGAAGTACTATGCGCTCATTAGTCAGTCGTAGAACATCAAGTATGAACCACAATAAAAGCAAAGTTTCCTAGCTTACAATATTTTTTTGTTGTATCAAATACTTCATTCTGGTCTATGCATCATTTTTTATGTAGAAAGACAATAAGTTTTGTTGATTAAAAATACTTTAAGATATCGTATAAATGTTTATTTTTCCCGTGCACTGAAAATTTGAATGCAGACCTTGGATATTAAATTGCGTTAAGATGCTCGATGGGTATTTTGTTACATCTATTTTATTCTATCCTGAAATCCATTTCTCTAGAAATGATAGACCATAAACTATTTTTAAGTTTATCTACTTTTGGAGTTTTTGAGTGCTTATAATAGGGTTCTAGAGAGTAAAATGGAGATAGCAGGCGTGATGAGCGAGTTTTGAACTGAAATAAGCACCTTTTTTACATCAAAAAGTCAAAGATATGGGTATGCGCGGATAGAATTAAAATTTCCTACATACTTACTTGTCATTACAAAATATGAAATTGCTAAATTACCACACTGTAATTGTCAAGAGCTAAAATATATTTTTGTGCGAATAAAATCCTGTTTCGTCGCACGATTAAATTCTATTAGAAGCTTGTTTGCTACTGCGCCATCTTCCAACAACTACTGGTTCATTTTATTTCATTTGTTTCGATCCTCTGAGATTTCTCAGTGATGCTCACTAAAAAAGAACGTTTAATACAATACTTGCATCAAATATAGGGGCTTTTTCACAGCTTCGACAGGTAAGATGTAAATGTTGAAATACATAGTTCAAGCAAAGAGAGAATGACATGACAGGGCACGCCTCTGTTCTTATAAGACTTCACGATGAAAAAGAAAAATTTCCCGTAACAACAGCTGAGACAGAAGAATCCTAATCAAATTTGAAAGTTTACAAGGAAATGGCATTTTAAGGAAACGCTACAATTAAATTTTTCTAAAAATCACAAAGCAAGTCGAAATTATTCACCCAATCACGCATTGGACAAAAATACTAGCTCAAGAAACAGAGAAGCAAGCTAAAAAACGATTTAAAAATTATAATGGCCATATATAATCGAACAACACATTCTCCAGGGAGAAATGCATTGTTTCACTCTAAATTTTTCCACCAGATAAAGTAGTTCGGTGCAACTCTCCTATCTTGCGGATTGAGCATGTCGGCGTCGCACCTCATTCTTCATTCCTTCTGAAAGGAGGGAAAAGTTTGTATTTGCGAAGGTATTTCTACTATTAGACGAAGTTTCATAAGGTGTGCTGGGTATAGGATGAGGCTTATAAAAAGCTACATTTTCGTTACCCACAAGGCCAGGAAATCGCACTGGCTCGCTATTACGGTTAAGTTGATTTTCTTGGAAGTTAATACCAACAGGGTATTTCTTTATTTCATACTCTCTACTTCGATTAAAGGTTAAGAATCCCCAACGTCGTAATATGTAAAGTGAGGGTGTGACAATGCCTATGGCAATCGTAATACATGAAAGCTCAAAGCCAATTTTATCTTGAAGCGCACGAAACACGAAAATTACGATGCCTCTGAATGCACCCCTAGCAATTTCAGAAAGAATTTTGGTTCCCAGTAAGAAATAGAGTCCTAGAGCAAAGCATGTCGAGCCAAGCAGAGCCCAATGGAAGAAGAGGAAAACAATCACACCAGCAACAAGAAGGAATATGCCAACATATTTCCACATCAAGCTGTAAAAATTTTTCGAGACAAGAGAGTAATAACTCTTGTACAAGTCAGTCTCGAGCCAATTCTGAGTTACTTTTGTCACTAAAGTATCGGAGAGTTGTAAAACAGTTGCATCATTCATTTTCATATTCTTTGTAATGGCGTCACGCGCTTTCCTTAGAGCGAGATCCGAAAAGGATGACCAGAAGGAATATTTACTGGCATCCAACTGAAAATTGAAATTCATTGCAAGCAGAGATGTATTTATTAAACTTTAAAAAGTTTTAACAGGACACAAGTGGATTTCTAGACGCGTCTTGTTGAGGTATACACAAAAGCTCTGGCCTCGTCAATCATTTTCTTAAAACAACATGCACACTATCGTAAAATATGAACGTAATCTCCCTCAAATTGCGCCATTTGAACATACCTGTAAAGCCAGCGTAACGTGCTCAAGGGGTTCCTTAAAGTAGCGCTTGGTAGCTTCAACATTTTCATTTTCTAATGATGCATGAATAACACGGAGCTCACTCTCTAGGTCCCTTGCTTTCTGTAAGAAATGAAAACCAAAGAAAACAGACTCTATTTGAACTATAAACCGTTTTTGCCTTCAATTTCCCTTGCAGTTCGAAATTATGTAGAAAAACAAACATCCACAGTCGACACGAGGGTTACAAACAAAATGGCTACATTTTTGTAGATAAAACTTTACCGCCTTCCAAACAGGAGAGCCGTCGCAGTATAACTCCCGCATCTCATTCTCTGTATCCGCCAAAAACGTTTCCACAGCGTGTTTTAGTTCGGTTTCTTCAACTGGAAATATAAGAGAATCTACTACATTCTTACGTAGAGCATTGGTACGACGATTTGCAATCTCCTGAAACAAAAAATGAAAGTAAGACAGGTGCAGGAGATCCCCCTACTTTTAGAAAAATAATAAAAATACTACGTTAGGACCAAAATTTAGATTACCAAAAGCATGAAATTTTTTTTATAAACACTATCCATACTTTTCTAGCTTAAAATTCAGAAATCACGTCCTATGAAGCACACGACGTACATTGCAATGCCTTTCACATTCTTTCTCCCACAATTTCTTAGCCGTATCTTCCGGTTCTCGCAATTGAAAGTTAAGTTTTTGTTCTGCCTCGCTCGTTTCTGCTTCCATAGCCACCAATTCATCAGCATACGACTTGAATTCGCTTATGGCTCTAAGTTTCCAACTAAAAAGAGTTTCCTCGAAATCCTTGTATTTAGACCGTAAAATCAATGCATTCTTCGGATCGTGAACGAGGGCATAAAACTTATCAATAGCCACTTTTGCAGCGCTGTCATATCGAGTAGTTATTGCGGCCTGTGGGTGCAAATATCACAAACAGCAAACGATTTTCTCATGTAGAAACATTTCTATCCCTTATAACAACACGATTAAAAATTCTCGTTTTCATGCGAGAGCTCTCCGCTTTGTAGAGATCCTGTAGAACAACGACCCCTTACGTTATTTTCTCTTCTTAATTCCTCATAAAGATCTTGCGTGTGTTTGCTATAGGATTGTAATTCTTCCATACACATGGTTGTGTCGGTATAATCACGATTCTCGGTGTTTATAGCGGCTTTCAAGGCATTTATACTCCTACTGAAGAACAAATTGCATTACAAAAATCGCGTAAGAAGCAAGGAGATGAAGAGAGAAAAATACATTGCCTTGAGGCTATGCAGCCTTTTTGTCGAAAAATTTAAGACTACTTTCTTTTCCAAGCCTATAAAACTCCATGTCAGAGTCCTTTTCATCTAGCAGTTTTCTTATATATATGCATTTTTGAAGACATGCCTGCTTTGAGCAACAATCCATTGTTCCAATAACAACTTTATAGACGGTAAAAAAGTGCGTTTTTCGGCTACAGCATTTTCATCTTGTTGGTGGATGCGACGGGAATGCGTGCGACAGTAGTGTCGAATAGAATCCTCTGCCCTGTAGGAGTGAAACTCAGATATAAATTTTACAACCAAAAGCTTCATATGCAGACAATGATTCCTCAACACATGTTCATAGAGCGCTATCGTAGTATTTAATGCCAAGCACCCCTTCTTATTACCCAAAAAAAAGATTTCGTAAGGCAACTCCACTTGCAAATAGTGTCACTAGACATACTTGTGGTAATATTCATCTTCAACAGAGATAAGAAGTTGTTCTAGAGATTCTTGAGTTGATTGTGCCCAATCTTTTTCAGAATCACCAAGGACGTGTTGCTTCCACATGGATAACGTTCTTTCAAAAAGTTCCTTCATATAGAAAGAAACTTCAGTAAGAAGGGGAGGGGGTGAGGATTCGAGATACGAGGACATCGCAGCCTCATGTAACTTCTTCAAATCATTTTTAGTAACATCCGCCTGAAAGGGAAGATAAATGGGCATCTACATACATAATAGAGACATTTCTAGGAATTTAACAAACTATGCAAATTCTCAAACGATAAAGAAGTACCGATCGTTTGATGCGCCATCCTATCCACTCAAGCATCACTCACCCGTACTTGCAAAAACTGATCCATGAAAACATCAATATCACCGAAATAGTTTTGATTGGCAGCCCTAACTAAAAATCGTAATATATCCGCTAAATCCGCTCCAGACAACATATCCGATCCGTGAATCGTATCAAAGCTATTTTGCAGTATGGATGCACGAGAATCTCTTCTACTCTTATATATTCGTAATGCTCTTTCAAACAATCTGCGTCGGAATACATCCAACTCTTTCAGGTAATCCGAAGAAATTTCTTTGTTAGAAAGACAATCTAATCGCTGCATCTTCTCTACAGGTGCAGGTGCAGATAAAGTAATACTGTCAATGGTTTCGTACATTTCCCGTAAAGAATGGGAATTTTTCCTGGTGGGTGTGACATCAGCAGTATGCTTATGATCGTAGCTCCCTGATTTCGATATTTCAGCAGACTCGACACGATCAATAGGGGTGCTTCTTGCTATAGTATCAACCAAATTGTTCAACCATTCCAACGGAGTTTTTCCTTCCAGGTCTTGTATAAAATCCTGTACAACCCACGTTAAACTAGAAGGAGTAAGCGAATCTACAATTTGAGCAGAATATCCGTGCTTCTGCAAGTGCGTCTGGACGGTCTGAACATCTGCAAAAGGTGCACTTTGTTTCGATACATCTTGCGTCCAATGGAAAATCTTATTTTGTGCTTGTGTAGTATCTTCTAAGGTTGTAGAGAGAGACTTCGCATACGCCCTCAAGGCAAATAAATTGGCACCCTTTGTCAATTCTTCTAAATATTCCAAATCTCTGCTATCCATCATTTTCATTGATACAAATAGTACTTCACTCGAAAGTAAGGAAGAGATTGCATATAATGTTTGATCATATGTCTTCGTAACATTTGGCCCATGAAACCCTTCTGTATCCATTAAGACAATTGAAACATTATCAGGTTCAGCCTGAGACGAAAATGACCTACTACCATAGTGGGAAGCATATGCTGTCATTGGTTTACTCCATACCCAAATACCACTGGTTCCAGGATCAATGGTATAACCAAGTTCGAATCCAGAAGTTTGACCCATTATCTGATTAAGTAAAAATGACTTCCCTGTGTGAATGCTACCCATCGCAGAGACAATCGTGATTGGCGGTGGCAACGATTGCAAGAATCGGATGCCTTCTTCCCGCAGAATAAATTTAGTATGAGATGCATCAGGTGCAACCAGCTGGATTGGGTGACCTTGATCATACCTATCTGATGACTTTTCGCTGCTGTGAAATCCATCAAGTTTGGCTTCCGCAAAACCATATACAGATGTTATCACAGACGGTTGAATGCTAAAATAACCACTGTTGGTCGCAGAGCTGAGTCTTTCACTGGGGCTCAGAATGCATCCAGGTAATCCAATATAAAAAAGGGAAAGTAGAAGCGGTAAAACAAATCCCAGCAAGTGTCCCCTTCCATGCCGCTGGGCTACTCTTTCTCCACAAAGTCTTATCATTTCGGAAAGAGGCAAGAAGAAAAGGAGGTAGATGTTTTTATTGGCAACGACGAAATAAAATGGTACTTTGGCATGGAGATACACTACAGAGAAAGAAAAAGAGCATAGGTAACATAAAACACCGATATCAAAAGCAAAGTGTGAAGGATGAGTGATTTCCAAGAGGGTCTTGAACGATGGTTTCACAAAATAGTCCTAAAATTGTGTGCTCTTAGCACCAGTAACTTCAATGGGAACTATGATAAGAAATCACATCGCTATGCTGCGAAATAAATACTTATTTCCGTATAGATGTCACAGGATGGACCCAATTAACATAGTCAGCTATTTGAGAAGTGGACTGACTCTGTGTCGTTTCTCGTAACTCAAGGAAAGGTACTTATATGAAAATCACAGACATAGAAGACAAAGACAGTATAGCGGACCATTGCAAAAGTACAAAAGCGCTGTTTCAGGAAAGTGCTAGGCAAGATCAGCTGCTGATGGTATTCGTACTGTTACAGTGGTTGACATATAGAACATGTCTTTCAATACGCTTACCTTACCTACTTGAAAACAGCAGAAAAAAATCAAAATGTACGAAGATAAAGCAGATGGGAACTGAGACGAACTGAAAACAGAAAGTTTTTTGTTTATAGAAGAGGGGTTTCTGCGGACCGCAAAGCAACTACGAAGAACGGTTTCCATTTAACATGAAGAACAGATGCATAGTTTCTCTTTGAGGCAAGACGACACTTGAAGTTTGACACCCATGTCTTGCGTTCACCTTTTGAAAACAGCAATCTTGTAAAGTACACGGATGTCAAAATGAAAAGCAAAAATAAAATGCATTTCCAAATAATAGCCCCGATTGCAAATCCCGCTTATTCTAATATAGGGTTACATACATTGTTAAATTGCTTAACGAAAAAACGAAAGTGTAAATAGAATGAGTTCTGTTAAATAGATAACTTGTTCATGGGTATTTGTAGTTCAAATGATGTTTCATTCATTTTTAGCAGGGCTGATCGATGACTCCAAATACAGGGAAAAACGAAAATGAAATAACTACTTTATTCTGCTGCATGATGCATTGAGTTACAATGTTTTTCTGCTGACTGCTTGAATTTCTAAGAATATGAATAAAAAAATTGGCTACGATTCTGTCCTGCATCAGGTTAACGGATCATATATACACATAGAGCGTTAACTTTAATATTCGATGAATATCACAAATAACTAATTCGTGTGAAAGATATGAATAGTTCAGATTTTTGCAGCATAGATCTTAAAATGTTACAGAAACTATTGCTTTACTCTGACATTAAATTCCAAAAAGCGTAGCACTTCTAAACAATTCTCAAGTTATTTGTAAATGCTTCGTTAAAATAATGTTACTTTTTATTTTCAATATTTTAGGACCAGCTCTAACAGATCAATAAAAGAGATACCACATGACAGTTGTCTGCCGTAAATGCAGCTTCTCTTATTCAACCTAAATCAAGCATCATAGGCGTATGAAAAACTGTTTCATCCTTTAGCATTTCTTACTGTCATACAATGTTTACAGTAGTCACATTTGTGGCTGTACATTCATTTCCATTCTGTTTATCATAATTTTCTTATTACTTAGCTATCAGCATACATTTTGTAAGGCACTACCGCATTCTTTATACTAAGTCTGCTTATACTCAATGGAGCATTCAATCGGAGTTATTTTGTAAATTGTTTTATCCGTAATTGAACATCATTGCAGAAATCTTACGAAGCATCTCCATTTCTGACAAATTAAAAAACTGTAGCAGTAGCAAAATTGAATTTATAAGAACTTGGTAGTAGCGTTTGCTTTAGATTTACCTAGATTATACTTCAGGAAAAAGAGTTCATGCATCATGCGTGTTTTTGATTGACGGTCACTAACCTTCCTTAGTTTAGTTTTAATTTGTCACATTTGTCTTTTTTAAGCTATCAAATGTCTTTTTCTTAAGTCTTATCTGTTTTATTTTAACTTATTTCATGTGGTAATAACGTCAATTATCAATTTTTCTACCGTTTCTACACGGTGATTTTAATTTTTTGGCCTGGATGAGTCTTTCATATGCTGCAGGCGCTATAAATACATATTTACTAATTTTCTGCTTGTATCTTAGTGTAAATATACTAAAGATAGGATTTTCTGCCAGTATTTTGTAACTTTATCAAATCAACTGCTGCTCTTCGTGCTTACTTCACTAGTTCGATTTTTTTACACAATTTCTACTTTTCATATTTCTACTTCATTCACAAACTGATAAATATTAGATTAAATATGTGAGAGTATGTTTTTTGCAATACATAAAACCAAAAATACCAACAGCTGAAAGATATGACAAAGATTAATGCGATAATAGTTAAATTCATGCAGAAATGCTAAAATAGGAATCGAAAGATTGAGCGAGTTTCTAACAAGAAAGCATCCATCCTTTAGTACCAACACTTTTGAAAGTAGCGAGATCGTGAATTTTAAAAAAATCTCCTCACTTGGTTTTGGAACCTTTTTTATCTCTCTTTTGATATTGAACTCGTGTAAATATTTACATCTTTTACAATCTTCCAATCAAACAGT
>JADAQX010000599.1:0-32154 GCA_015476325.1 Cardiosporidium cionae
GTAGAGAGAGAGAGAGAGAGAGAGAGAGTAGAGAGAGTAGAGAGAGAGAGAAATAGAGAGAGAGAGAAATAGAGAGAGAGAGAAATAGAGAGAGAGAGAAATAGAGAGAGAGAGAAATAGAGAGAGAGAGAGAAATAGAGAGAGAGAGAGAAATAGCGAGAGAGAGAGAGTAGAGAGAGAAATAGAGAGAGAGAGAGAAATGAGAGAAATGAGAGAGAGAGAGAAATAGAGAGAGAGAGAGTTCTTCGAGTGTATTCAAACTGAGTGAGAGTTGGAATGTTTCTTCATAGCGAACCGAGGATTATTAAATTTCTGGAGATACTATGTCGTAAGGCGTATTAACTATCGTACACATCCTACTCTCTAAGATTTCTTAAAAATGAGGCAAGGGAAGAGGGAGACCGTTAGAAAATATTTCTGTATGCATCCAGGCTTACATTATTTTTTCCTGTTAACGTTTTGTGATTTTAAATAGTTTTTTAGGGTACTATCTTTCTTCACCGAATCTCTTAATTTTGTGCTATGAAATTGCCTACTTGCTAAGCCAATTGAATAAACATTGATCAATGGATGGATGTGTAACTCAGGTGTCTGTTTCCCCTCCTACGGTTGTCGTATTTTGTAATGATGAAAACGCATTTCTTCCTCCTCTCAAACGGCATTTAGAAGTGACTTTACGGAAAAATTTTGGATTTGAAGGAACTCCAATAAGGTTAGGAAATTCAAACGAATTTCAATTTTAAATATAAAGACTGTTGAATTGTTTGGCATGACCTTCTTTTTGTGAATCTTTTAAACAAATTACCAAAATAGCCATTTTAACACTAAACAATTCAAACGATGCTTGTGGGCTATATACTAAGCCAAAAAACTTTTAGAAGGAGAAAACTATAGAGCCTGTTGCTGTTGCTAAACGACTAGCAACGTTCACTTTGGATCTGAAGTATAGATATAGAGCAGTAGTATTCTTCTTGATTTCATTATTTTTAGCACTGTCCATACTTAAAACCAGAATTCAAGTTTTACTTTTTTTTATGTAAAAAATCATCTCCATTCTTTATTATTAGGTTCTATTGGCGTTCGAAGCGTGATTCTACTTAATACGAAAAATCACACGGTTTATGGAAAATTTTGTGGCTGAAAATCGATCTTATGAGGTTTGTCTGGATTGCTGTGTTAACAATTGAATATATTTTTATTCAAAGACTGCATTGATTTTACTTCAAATCCTTTGATGATAGGTTGAAGAAAGTTTTTATATGCCTTAGTCTAGAAGCAAATTCTTATACAGAACGGGCCCCAACCCCTCTGCTACTATTTGAGTAAATAATCTTTAATGTTGTGGTTAAATTTTGTATAAAATTTGTTTCCTGTGTTGCTAATCACAACAGATAAGCTCAAAATAAACGTATAACTTTCATTATTGGTATCTTTTAAATGAAAGAGTGTTTAGAGATTTTTTTCGTTTGTTTCATATGTATAAGAGAGGTGATGGTTTGCTTAGTAGTTGATTTTTATCAAAATTTACATATATATTCATTTTCACCCTTTTTACTTCAGAACCAAAGGACATCCTTATGCGTTGCCGGAAATTTGTGCTGATACAGATTTGCCTATATTCATCTGAAGTTATTAGCAACTTTGCTTTGATCATCTTTTTAACTTTTACGACCAATTAAAATTTGTGTTTTTCATTTTTTTTGTAACCATATTAATCAAAGAACTCCTCAAACCTATCTGGAGTATTAGTTTGACAAAAGAATCGCGTATGCTTTAATTTCTCTTCGATTTTTATTGTTTTTTGGGTTCAATTGCTTTCTACTTATGGCTTTCTGCAACTAAGCACATGTAGTAGTATACATATTTCTGGGGAGATTATTCTCTTTTAAACTTTTCTCGATTGAACTGATTTGAGTACTGATAATTTTGTATGAATAAACAATTTTTTCTAAATGGGGAATTTATCGACCATTTACTCATTTTCCAATATATCTCTACATTTCTAAGTAGAGATATATTGAATATGTGTCAACTTTAACTTTTGCCAGTTACATTCATACTTCTCAAAATATCTGACGAAGCGCCTTTTTAGCATATATTGGCTAGCAATGCTTTACGCCACCTATTTTAAGGCTTAGTTACCAAAATGGCCAAGCCAATCATTTTCTTGCTTTACCGCAACTGTTGTACATTTGTCGAGTAGCAACTTCTGCACATTGATTCGAATTGTTATGATCAAAAAGTGGTTTTTCGTAGTAGGGATAGGCCTTCCCACGTTATTCTTGTGGATTTCTGAATCAACTCAACCCTAATGTATGCTTGGAAGAATTGAAAAGCTTGACCGTGAGGAAGCTAGAATTTGGCGAGTAGCTGTTATTTATAGTATTGGATGATTTACTACTAGATAGGACAATTGCTTTACGCACTTCAGCGGAGATGTTTTGTAATTTCTCCTTTTGCTAGAATTTCTTAACTCAGCTAGCCCCTCTTTGTGGTCAAAGTATTCTGTTTCCCTACTTCGCACTATACATATATACTTACTTATATGTTGGCATGATTACCATAAAGGCACTCAATTATGCTTGAAAGTTCACCTGTCGATAAGTGCATGTTTACAATATGTCATTTTCAAAGAGGAAAAGGAAATGCTGCTGTAGAATTTTAAGGAAGTTTATATTTTTCCTCGTTATCTTCCCTGTTTTTTTTTATTGGAGATTTATCAGCGACAAACAGCAAATTTTTTGCCATTCAATTGGCTCATGCATTTCAATCTCTCGCAAAATTGTGATACTCTTGCTTAGAGTCATGACTATATTTGTATCCTTAGAGGGATACATGAGATTTTAACTATTCTGCGTGTTTTTTATCTGTAATCCAGCAGTTTTTAAAAAATGTGAAGTCATGTCTCTGCCGGGCAATATTCAAGTTTCAATTATTTTTTCAATGTCATAATTACGGAAGGTTTTTTTTGTGAAAAAAAGTTTGTTACATGGAAATTGAAGCAACCAAAGTATATAAAACTATTGCTGCCTTGCTTTTAGTATTAGTAGTTGTAATTTATTCGTAATGGTTTTCCGCGTATCGGAATGGCATAAAATAAGGCAACGGAAAAAAGTAATTCTTTTAAGTAAATTGAAGCTGCCATCCGAGAATGAAGTATAATTGAAGCGTAAGAGGGTTGTCACTGCAGTAAACGTTTTAAACATGGCGAATGTCAAGTGGACGATTTCGAAAATTCAGTGATTCCAAGAATGATGCACCCAATTTGTATAGCTTTGTTCATTTACCTAAGAAAAGTGTGAAAATTTTATTTACAAAATTTTTACGTAAACAAAATAAGCTACAAAGATGCCATCAAGCTTTTTCTTAATCCTATATATATTTATACAGGAAAATTCTACTGATGCTGATTGCAACTTATAGATGGGTCCGTATTCAATTACGGCAAAGTAAATTCTTTTTCTTTGACATTATAGTTTACTCTCGTAATACTAAGTAGCAGCGAAATATCTGAGTGTGCGCTTTCCTACCATTTAAAATTAGCATAATTTGTCTGCTCAGGCAAATTTGCTCCATTCTAGTATGACGGAACTGTGCAAGTTTTTTTGGCATATCATATGAAGGCATTGCTTTCTGTGTGATTCGAATGAACGGTGAGTAACTTTTTATCTTTTTTAAGAGTTAATACTATAAAAACCTGCAAGGGTTATGAAATCTCTTGAAATATAAAATGAGCACAATTTTATAAAAACAGTAAATTTTCAGTTGTTTATTTGAGAATGTATTCTTTTCCTACATTTAGAAATATATTTTTTATTACGATTTTCAAAAAAATCGAATTCTAAAAGAGTAGAGCGTACACAATGTTTCGGATAAACCAGTATATGCAGGATAAGCCTCCCTCACTGCCTTTCTTAGCACCGCGTAAGAGTATTCTTGATGCAAAGCTTGATGAAATAATCAACCGATTTGATTGCTACTGCGGACCTGATTTTTAGTTGTTTATTTGCATTTAAAATAGCTTTCGTCAGTGGGGAGAACAGGAAAGGCTCTTCGTCGAGCTACACGTAGGAGGTACAAACGTTCTCAGAAATTTCCTTTGTACGGATTAGTATAATATTACCCCGCATAATTCCAGTTAGTACGGTTCATTTTTCAGCTTTTCAAAAATTCAAATTCTTCGCTCAAATGCTTGGCTGATCTACGGCGTATGCACCAGCTTCCGACTATTGTTTAGTTTCTTATTTTTGGTATCAAATGATAAGCGATTACTTTACCCATTCTACTTAGAATGCCAATTTTAATTACGAAGCATGTTGCCGTTTTCTGTACATATAAAAAAATTTACCGTGCTAAAATTGTTACTCAAGCCGTATATTATTTGAGATAGCAATATTTCAAATTCATAGTTCTATATTCAACGAAAAATACGCAATGCCAATAGTTCATGGTGAAGCTGAAAGCCAATTTCAGTCTATATGAGTAGGTATACTTTATGTAAGTACACAAACCAACTTCAATTTATCTCATGTTTTGCACTACAATATCCAATTGCGTAGCTGCATTAATTCTTCAGCAATTGGTAGAGTATTTAATGATTTTATTTCAATTATTTATGCTTATTCATTTTGTTTAGATAAGTCCAAACTGTCTTTCGTACCTCCCACACAAAAATATATTGGGCAAATTCTTTGTTAAATATTGCTATCGGGCCGAACGCTTTTTACATGGGAACTTATTCAAAAATGAAGCATTTAAAGTACTAGAATACACTAATACTGCCAATGAAATTGTCGTCTGATTATAGGACCAGGCCGCACGCAAATGCTCTGTCGAGGCAGCTGGATAGGCGATAAAAGTATTGCAACGGACTGTATTTTATAAGCCAATCTCTAAATTTTCTTACTTCATTATCTAAAATGAAAGTTAACATACAAGATTAAAGGTGCAGAAATGATTTCGCCAATTTTCAAAAACGTGGAATCTTCTCCAAATGCTAAGAGAGATGATTACCTCAATTTTCAGATACCTCTCCATTCGCTCTTGATAAGTTAAAATCTGACATGCAACAACATTTAGATCAGTTAAAAGGTACTTTGCTTTGTATTTCCGTAAAGGGATGGAACAATCCGTGAACTTCTCGACTATAGGAGAATCATTGGATACTCTCACTGTAACTCCATCAAATTCATTGAATTTTCATTTCCTCCTTGAACAGTCAAGCGGCAATGACAGCAGCCGTTGTAACTCATCGAATCGAAGTACTCCAGTTTCCAACAGTCTTAGTTGCAGCGAGGATACATTAGAGCAAAGTGGAGATCTGAGAGAGGCAAACTACAGGCTAAGTATTAACGATATCGCATTTCACACCCCTTTTGAACACAGTCATGGTAGGCAGGGGAGAATATATCGTAAACATTCACCACAAAGAGAAAAGTTTCTCACCACTCCAACGGATAAAAGAATACTGCAAGGAAGTTCTATTCGGAAAAAACAGTTATCGATTCCAGACACAACACAAGAACCCAGCTTCAGCAGTGTCGACAAGTTGGAAGGTCTACGCATGGAAGACCCAGGTGAATCATCGCCTACCAGGCGCGGTCAGCGACGTGAAATCGCGCGGCATACAGCGAGTAGCTCCATTGCGAAGAGACCAAATGCGAAAAAGAAAGTGTTTGGAAATACCACAAAAAGGAGTTATAAAAAATTTCAGAATTCAACAGAAGAAAGTGATCATTTAATTGATGATCATACATCATGTAGTACACTTTATAAGCTTGATTTGAAGACAACCATTTCAAAATGTGATACTATTCAATGCCCTCAAGCCAAGAACCAGCAAAGAAATGCAAGGATACCTAATTCTGTAAATGCTCTTGGTCCAGAAGCCAAAGAGGAACAAAACGACGAACTTTTAAAGCTTTTATTTTGTAAAGAGATATTACCAAATTCGCGCTGCAATAAAACTGTTTCTAAACGGCATGCTGCACGAAGAAATGAGCAAATTCATCAATCTCCTATCCGCAATGCCGCAGTAAAGTATGTCAGAACATCGAAAAATTCAACAGCTGATGAACATTCCTGTCCCCAGGTTTTGCCACTAGACAAGATTTCAGAAGCATACTTTAAACACTATTCACCAGATAATACCTCGGGCTCGAATACATCAGAGCGAACGAGTGAGGAATTATCCGGAAGAGTTCGTGCACACCCTTTTTTACCAGAAGTGTCCCGATTTAATTGGCACGAGCGTAATGTGCGAGGGAAATTTAGTGCACCGAGTAGCGAGGGTGATTTTACTCCGTCATCCTCTCATTCAGGAATATTTGAAATAGGTCAAAAAGCCGATTCATCCGAAAATGCGTCATACTGCAACTTTGCGGAGCTAAATTCTACAAAACCGCGTCGTCTCACCAAAATTTCCTCCCATACAATGTTCACTCTCCCAGACATGAAAGATATGTTACTTCTTTCGTCTGTAAACTTTGACAACCTAACACAAAGTCGTCGACGTTTTCTTCCACATGCCCCCTTGAAACTACAAGATGCAACTGTTAAAGAAGGTAAAGTCACCAAATAAAAATGAATCATATCAGCATTTAATTTTTGTGATTTGTGCGCAAGTGGTTTACAATTAAAAACGTATTTTATTGCGCTCATGACCGTCATATTCTTACCATGTGTCATGACAGAGAGCCACAGACGTATTAGCTTGAAACCAAAGTACAATATCAACGAAATAGATGATTTGGCACAAGATCAATTTGAAACAGATGAACTTGATGAAGCTTCTTACCACCGTCTTCAAAAAACTATGTTTGCAATCTCTTGTACACATTTACCAGCAAAACTTGCAAAAGAAAGGATGCATAGCACTGATATGAACCAATCTCTCCCTTCCGTTGATGTATTTTTGAACAGTACTAAAATTCGCCCTTACTCCCTTATGTTTCATCCAATCCATTTATATATCGATCTCTTGCGCAACTTACCTCAATTTGCTCTTCCACTATATGATGCAGCGATACTACAGTATGTTTGTGAAGACGTTGCACTACACTCGAGATTCCATGGACTTGAAGTGCCATTTCGTTTGTTAACTCATGATATATGGTTTCTCGCAATGTACGCGTATATGGCGGATATACCAATGTGGGCTAGACCACCTCTAAGGGTTCTGCGCATATACAAATATCAAAATTTGCAGGGTTATAAAGATTTAGATCTGGCCCACAGCAGAGGTTTAGTGCACCACAACATCTCCATGATTCTGGCAGATTATCCGGAGACGTTGCAGAGAATCGAACTAGTTTACAATGACAGTTTTGAAGTGCAAGGAAATCCGTTTCGTTATTTTGAAGACTTGACTTTGTTTTTAGAAACAGTCGGATACAGAATCAAGAGAATTCGTTTTCGCGATGAAACGGGAGCCCGAGTGCTGCATGAAATTGACTATCGACTATGGAAAGAGTTTCCGGAAAGTGCGATTTCATCTCTATCAGATGCATCCGACAATGAGGATGTTGATGGGCTTTTTCACGTCCGTGAAGAATTTGATAATGTATACGACCTACCAGCGCGTCAAGGTATTGATCTACACTTTATTTTATTTTATATCGTCAATTTAAAAAAATACTGTATAGTATGCTAACTGAATGCCATGATTAATTATTATTTTTCCATTTAAAAGATCAAAAGAGTAGCCTGCAAGCTTGCATAAATTATTTTTTTGCTTGCTACGCCTAGGTAGTTTTACCAGACAACTGACCTATTTAATAAAGCGCTTCAGCAAAGACACATTAAGTAAATCTTACCAAAGGTCAAATATATCATCTGAGAAGGGAAATATGAGATCAGGGCGCACAACTTGCATTCCTCAAACTGTAATATACGAAAAAATACAAAGCTGTAGTCACCAGACTACAGCACAGTCAGCAGGTACTCAAAGACACAGCATTTTGAATGAAATGAATCCATTTTCTTCGGCTGTACTTAGAAATATTAATCCCAATAGTAGATCCGTGGAGTATGGAGACCCAGTTACACTTCTAGATTGGGAATTTGCACTCACATAGTGTGAAAATGACCAATAGCTTGAAAGAAGAACGCCCATCCAAAACTATCATTCAGAAGATTAGGTATATTCTCCATAACCAGCTTTAGTAACAGTAATGAAAAGGCTTGAGGTGAAATTACAACTCTGGCATTCGGCTTTTTGAAATTTTTTTTGGTCAAACTTGAACGTTCTGCAAGAATTTATCACTTGCTTTATAGTGTGCTAAGCACAATTTTGTACCTTTTCCAGATAAGAGAAATATCTCTTTTTTTATTCCTTTTTAATTTGAATCAACAAAGAACAATTGTAAATTTATTTTATTTTACATATTAGTGCTCAACTTCTGTGAAGGATACTTTTAAAGAAATGTCTTGTACCTTAGCACTCTTTTGCAATATTCAACTCACAACTTTTGCCAAGGTAATGTGCAGTATGCATCAGAAACATTAGTAAATGCCTTATTGAGATGAACAACAAAAGTTAAGTAAAATGGAAAATATAAATAAAGTAAAGACCCTATGAAATCAATTTTACGTAGTCACGATCAAACTCTTACGTTTGATGAATGCAACACATTTTTGAAATTTTGAGTTACTACAATGCTTTGCCGCAGAAAAGCCAGGCACTACATGTGTAGTGTTCACTTTCGTATTACAACAAAAGTCAGAAGTATATTCTGATGGCTAAAATTGAAGGTGAATATCTCGCTGGGTGAAATTTACAAAATAATTTTACGGTAGCTTGCACCACCCTTCAGGAAGTATTGAATTCTACAGATGAAACGGCTAGAGTTCGGGTGTTTACCAAAACGGCTAGAGGAAGCTTTGAAAATTCAGGTATGCACAGCATCAAAACATTGTTCTTGATAGCACTATCATCATGTTTCAAATCATCTCTATTATAATTGGTCGGAGGCAAGAATTTATGTTCAAAATTAGCCTGATTTCCAGCAAATAGGACATGCGGAAAAGTAGCGTCGTCAACAATACAGAAAGGGTCGCCTTTAGTAAATGGATAGCACCTAAGATGCAAATTTTTGACAAGGCAGGCACACATCTTAAAGAGGACATAGCTAGCATCATATAGGCATCCATTCACAGCATTTAACTCTTTCAAATGCAATGGTAGAGCACTTTCCATTAAAAAAAATGCATTACTCTTTAAAAGTGTCAAAACAAGAAATGAGAAAATCACACAGAAGTGAGATACAAAATTACAAATCGTACGGAAGTGTGTCAGGAGCAGTTGGCGCGATACATCGACATTCGGCTGTTGTACACAAGGCATCTATAAAACACAGTATATGCATTGTATAACAAAGGAATGAATACAATAAAAAAATGTTTTACAGAAGGAATGCGACCAAAAAACAATAAACCGCCTCGTGCAACGATAGTACTACCGCCTTTTGTTTTCTTGCGCCATAGTATCTACAAGCAGAAAATGATTGAAGGCTAACTTTGCCCTTCTATTTGTTTTACCGAGTGCATTCAAACTTGAAAATGCGCACATATCCGAAATTGGTTGACCGGAGGTTCCAGTAAAACGAATCTAAAAATGCATCACACAAACAAGACTTTGAAATGCGTCAACTAGGGATCAAGCAAATCGCAAAGTGTTCATGGAGCTATCATTATTGCTGCGTTTACATCTCTTCAAGTTCGCTAGCCAAATAAATTCGTGCAGCAAGCTTACCTTATCAACTAAAAATGAATAAGGATTAGTAGTCGATTTGAAGGTTGTCAATCGACGGCTTTGCTTAAACAAGACAGGGTGTAGCGGCTGCTGCGGAAGACTGTATGTAGTAGGATCATTGAGGCCTACGTATAAACACTTCAGAGTTGTTTTTAATTGAATAATGTAATCGTTATAAGAGATGTATAGAAAGATCTAAATGAAATCGTTATGGTTACATTGAGGAAAAATACATGGCGTGGTGCTTTCATCAGGTGCAGAGAATCTGCAAGATCAGCCAGAAAAGATAAAACAAGACCGTGCAAGTATTATGGCCTATACAATAGATATGCGAAAATAACCTTTCAGGCGCGCTAACAAGGCAAGAAACAACAAGTAAAACTAGAGGGATCTTTATACGGAGCTTGACAGACCAGGCATTAAATCAACTGCTAAGACGGGTGCAAGTTGGGCAAAGAAGGCATCCACTTCTTCTAATGCGCTGCACAATCATAGGATATCTTTTTTAAGAAATAAAACACCATAGTGCCTGAAATTCAGCTTATGATTGGAATGTTCAAGTATGAAAATGGATCGAAAAATAGAAAAAGTGGCTAGGGGAGGCGAATCATTGTTTTATGTCAATAAAACATCAAACTCTCTTATAGAGCAACACATTATACAGAGGGAGTAACTTCTAACGGCGGCTCTATCATTAATCATACGATTCTTGTACTTCCAATAAGCATTAATTACGCCAATTTTAATCACTTGCTGCAAGTTTACTTGTTGATTACCAAAAAAAAACAAAAAATACCTTTTAAATTTTAGAAATTCTTACAACCGTTTGCTTTTTTACAACCAAAACATGAGGCATGCTTCTAGTGTCAATCACATTGAAAAATCACTAAATCATTCATAAATGACACACCTAACATCCGTAGTAGAAGCAGCAAATGTGTTACCGGCAACAATTAAGCGAGTAATACTTGCACTAAGCGCACGCTCTTCATCGCTTCTGTATGAAAGAGAGGGAGTTTTCAATCTCATAAAAATCCACTATTTTAAATAGATGAGCATGCACTTCTAAGCATTAGCAACTGTAATCAGAGGATAGCCTTGTAGGCAATAAAATCTTTAATAAACAAGAAAGAAGGATCATCATGAATGCAAACTATCTTTTTGGAGCAAGAATGAGTATAAAAATAAATTAAAAAGAACTTGACAGTTTCATTGGATACGTGCAACACTAGAAATGCCCTATAGCTATCTATTAAGAAAGTTGAGATCTTTCTCTCTAACATTACCCACAAGAACCAAGCAAAAAATCTCGTAGAAGCTGTAAACTAAGAGAATTCATCTCAGTTTCTCCAATATGAAGCCCTGACATACATTGAATGAAAATACGCTTGAAATTTCAACTTGAATCCAACCATGCAATGTACTCCTCCTCTATTTTCATGTAAATACAGTATAAATCATTTATAAGGACATTTCCGTCAAAGGAGTAGGTAAAACTATTCAAGATGTGAACTTGCACCGAGTATTATCCCAAAATATTCAAAATATTTCAAAAAAATAGCTAAATTCAAGCATGTACAAATAAATGACAACCATGAGATTTGTGGCAATACTTTTAGGAATCGCACAAATGATTAAAGATGTGCAACACTTCACATCCAGGCTGCAAGATCGATATTCCATAATAGTATTGAGTTTATGCCAATCTTCAATTCCTTACATGTACGAACTACCTGAAACAAAGGCAACGTAAGATGGTTTTTCCAAATCTTCATCCTTGATACCATAAGGAGCCGATCGAATTACTCTAGGAATTCCGGTAAAACACCAATCAGAAACATGAAATTGTCCATCCGTTTGTAGTATTCCTAAAATTGCCACAATCTGTTGAATAGAGACGATGTAATCAGTACAGTAAGTAAGAAAGATCGATGGTGTTTTTAGGCTGTCTACAAATCAAAGAATAAACTACTCTGCAGTTTGTCTTATAAGAAATCAAATCTACTCAAACAAATCAAAAAATTATTTCAATCGACGGGAAGGCCTGAAAATCAGAGTTTGAGTGTGCATTGAGCAGCATTCATACGCAACAGAGTCTGACATTTGGAAGGCAAGCAAATCCTTGAAAAAATCGAAATTTCCATATTTACATCATTGCACACTCACAGTGACTTGTAAAGTACTCCATCATAGAATGTTTGAAAGAATGACTCGACAAAATCTCATAGCCAAACTAACCATTCCTGAAACAAAAGTCTGCGGATTCATAGCATCACCGTATATTCGTAGGCGAGCAGTTTGATCTTCTAAAATTAGGAAATCATCCTCCGATAAATATGAGATTAAATTTGGCTGAGAACAATGTGATGAAGGGAAGCTACAAATATATAAATGTAGAAACGAGCCCCAAAACAACAATTTTACATGTATAATGCAAATACAGTGAGGCATAATAAAGACTGGCACCTTACAGAATGCGACTGAATAGCCATGATAAGACGGAATGGCGTTCTTCAGGTTAACGAACTTACTCTAGATTAGTTTGTTTTAAACTGAACTAATGGATATTTCATTTTACCCCAAAGTACTACAATATATCAAACATTAGACTTACTTGGATATCGTTTGATTCAGAGTATTCTTTCAGTGCGGATGGTTTTAGGCGCATATCTTTGTAAAGAGTCCCAATCAGAACGTATTTATTTTGCAGCTGAAATATACAATAGTATGGATAACAAAAAAGTAAAAATAAAACATCCAATTGAACGTAGCTGCAAGTGGTAGAGATTGCAAAAGTTAGGTGCTTCTTAAGCAGCTTTTGAATGGAGTTAGAGCTAAGTATGTGTACTTTTTTTAGAAACTGCCCCAGCTGACTTTCGACTATGTGCAAACTTTAAAATGTACCTCTAGTAAGTAATGGGATAAAAAAGCTTCCGGTAGCTCGAGGATTATTGCGAATAAGTGCTTAGCTATATATATGTAACACGGGATTTTTACAACAGAATTTAAAGTTATTTCCTTGCTAATTTAGCATGCGACTTCATTTGCAAAAGTAAATCCCATCACTTACTCCTGCATGAGTATCTCGTATAAATTGAGGAAAAGCAACTTCATCGGCATTATCCTTGATGTTCCATCGGGCTAGTGATACTTCTCGCAGCTTCGACTTCAGAGATGCAAGCCGCTGAAAATACAACGAGCAGTACTGCTGTGAGTACTGCCGGTCTTTTATGTGGAAATTTTGTGATGTATTCTCGTACAGCGCTTCACTGCGGCTATACAATAACTCTGAATTATCCATTGCCACATATCGACACCCTTTCCATGCAAATAAAGCTCAGGAATTCTCAGATTATACTACGGCAAGGGTAGAAGCGTTCGAACTGAATGTTAGCAGACAAGTCAGAAAAAGAGGCTTCGCTCTGTGCTACATGCGTCTTCGATGTAAAGAATATGCAAATAACTATGATCGCTTTCTAAAGGAAATTTTGGAATTCTGAACAATCAAAAATAAAGCATAAGCTCAGTTTATGCACAATAGGAGCAGTTTTTCTTCTTCAATTTTGGGAGACAATAACGCAACGGAGTAGTGAAACATGGGAAAGACAGGCTTAACTTTCATGATTAATTCTGAATTTAAATAATGAAAACTTGTTATCTCTAAGACTTTTAAGCGGGTTGTGTATTAATAAAGAGCCGCTGCAAAGAACCTGAAGCCGTTTCATGCACACACACAAACTGTTTTGCTTAATCATTGAAACATTGGCCGTTTTAAGTGTCCGCGAATGTCCTTGCAGCAAAATCAGCGTTGCGTTTCTATACCATTCGAAAAATAGAAGTATTGTGGTAGAAAACATGTATATAAACATAACCAAGCTTGTGCGCGAAAACTGAGTAATTATTACCAAAAATTCCAGTACTTGCTATTGCTTCATCGTGGCTGGTTTAGTTAAGAGTAGACAACATTTAACATAGTCTGTCCTTTACAATTGAATTTGGAAACTAGTATGTTAAGAGTAAAGATAAAATCAAATGGTGTAAAAATATCAATGCAGAAACAAATATTACTATCTTAGTAAAGGAATGAGGTCAGCACAACAAGTTGCCATATATGACTCTGAATTTGCTTTTTGAAATAAGTATAAGAGAGCTGTCTTCCTCATTGTCAGAAGCTCCCGATATGAAATGAAAAGGAGATCTGTATTTTTGGGAGAATCGTTGTCTAGCCAAAATGCAAAAAAGGTAGTACAATGAGCAAAATTTAATCTATTCCTTAAAGGAACAATGAGCGAGCGTGTGGACTTTTAAGGATATTATAGCAATAGGTTTTATATTTTTAAAAATGCGGTATCGAACTATAAATCGAAAAAAAGTATATACTGGATAATTCCACTTTTTTTATTTTTTTTTATTTGGAGTCGTCATGAAGTGGGAAGTACATGGCGGAAGTTCAATCGAAATGCGCACCCCTTTATTTTCGAGTTTCGAAACGAACCCATATGGTATACCATGGTTTATTTCATGTATTATTTTTCCGCAGCTTTTTATCTCTTTCATAACTACAAGACTTATTTCAAGTGTAAAATATTGCAAGGAAATTACCTTTGTTATATGAAAAATGTAAGTGTAAGTGCCACCTTTGTTTTTTTCACAAAAAATAATGGCAAGTTTTAGACGGCATGGATTTCATTTAAACACTAGAAAATTCATGTTATAGTGGATAGTAGCCAACAAGTTTATTTAATCTTACGTTGTCTAAACATATGTTTCTTTATTATGAGTAGTATTGCAGAAAGAATAAGTAATCACAGGCGCTATTTTGTGAATATGTTTTGGAGAAATGTTACGCATTTTATGCAGCACATGTAAATACAAAGAATGTAATATGATGAAGGAAGATAGCAAACACGGAAAGCAAACTGATCAAAATTTTTTTTATTAAGAAAGGCCCCATGTAAACGAGCTATTGCTCATTTGGCCGATCGAATAAGATCCTGGCCGAAATAGAAGTAGAGTATAGGGTGTTGTAGATGAAATAGGCAATAGTTACTTAGTTCTTGTAATGTAATATCCTAAATTGGTCGAGATGAGGAGAATGACTACTTTTATGGTGAAATCCTACTTACGCTCTCTAAGCAGTGAACTCTTGTAACTCCCCCTTCACTTGTGGGACTGGACTGTAGAATGAAGTCTAATTAATGCAGATGAGCTAAATACATTTAAGTGCAAGGTTGTTTTAATTAACTGTTCGAAAGGACAATTTGTTAGCTACTACGAAGATTCAGCTCGCTACATTATCTAAACGAAAAATATCTCTCTTACCCAAGAACAAGAAAATTCTAATAATACATAAACGAAAAATACAAAAATAAAAGAAAGAACAAAGAAAAGAACTGCCTATATATTTAAGAAAAATATATCCCACGTCATAATCGTTCGTCTGTATTATTTCCCCCCACATCTAAGACTCATCCTACTTCTAACAATTTTGTCGAAAGTGCTAGGGAAAATAATTGGCGCAAATCGAATGTCGATTATATTCGCATGCATTCAAATATAAGTCGATATAAGATTCACTCAGCACGTACATATATAACAAAGGTTTGTAGGATCGATCGATCCCTTATATTAACTACCATGTAATAGGATTGTTACACCCCATCTTTAAACGATTATTTCTATTTCATTCGTTATCAAAAAGTAGACCATTTGTTTATGTTCTAAGTTAAATGAAGGGAGAACATTAATTATTTTCTCCTTGAACCATTTTTGTTTGTGCTAAGATAATTCATTCGCATATTTTGTGCCCTGTATAAAGGATTGAATATTTGAAAAAACCAATGAGATTTATAAACAGGATAAACAGAAACGCTAATGCAAAGAAAACTTGGTATTATAAATTTTTATTGTAAAAAAATGTAATGCAAAAACATGTTTAAAGGAGATTAAGTGCTGAGTAATGCATTCATCTTGCTATGACATTGGAAAATTAATACGTATCTGTGAATGTTCTTGACTTAAGCAACTATTTAAACGAAGACTGGAGCATTCTATTATCGGCATAAAGTAACACCCAACAAAGTATGTATATTTTGTAAAATGGCTTCATGAATAACTTGTGAAAAGCATTCTTATGCATTCCGTTTAAGCCGAAACACAAATTTCCAAAATTCATACATAGTGCATTTCCAGTTGAAAAACCTTTATATAATTCGGCACAAAAACATTTCTTCTGAGAAAAGGTAGGTATTTTTCTGCAGTGAAAAAGGTGATGAGCGAGCTGCAAGCCCGTTTCATTTGTTTGCTTTTTCGGGTGTTTGCTCAATCAGCAGCAGTAATACCTTGTGTTAAATTCATTTGTTTATCAAGTTTGCCCTTTGGAAAGATATTTTATAGAAACAAATGTTAAGCATCTTCAATGTACAAATGCAGATCTGCCATAAAAAATGTATTGAAAATTCGTTTACGTTACTTCTTGCAAACATCCCTATTTTCGCATTTTGGGTATTCAATAGAATATTGTCAGCTGCTAGCATCTGGTTTGTGCAATAATAAGTGCTGCCAAATGGTACCACTTTGTTTCAGAAGAAATGAAAGAGTAGTCAGTTGACGTAATTAAAATGATGGAAGCTGATAAAAGTTTATTCTTTTGTATGAACACAAATTAATTCGTCGATGCGACATACTAAATAGTTTCCTTGCGGAAGGCTGCGAAGGTCTGTTCCTTCTATTCCTCTCCTCGTTGGTAAGCATTCATTCATGCTCACTTTGCGTGCAATTTGGAATCAAAAATACAAGATATGAGTCTCTCATCGAAAAACTTTTGCTTGATCAGCATTTATTTTATCACTTGTCAATCGATGGTATTCTCTCAATGCACAGCGCTTGATTTTATATGAAAACATGCTATTCAAATGCTCAAGCGGTAATGTACATTCCCCTTTACAGCGATTCCGCAGCCCCTATCATTTCCTTTCTGCTTGACAATAAATGAGCAGCACTTTTGATCTGCGCCGTACATAGCAAATGGTCATGAGCTGTAGCGGGCATGTTATTTCAGTTTTTCTGTCATTCGTTCCAAATATTGTAAACGAAGAATCAACAATTCTTTAGTCGCTCCATAGGCCGCACCTTTACGCAATATTGACCAGTCAATTTCTTTTGGGGGCTTCGTTACTTTATGCTATTTTATAAAATTTTTGATACTTTGAACATATTGCTTGCCGGGTGCATTCTTTGGTTTCTTACTCTCATCCTTCAGCTCTTGTAATTGCAAATCTCTTTCATCATTTATGGTTTTTATATTTGAACCATCAGAATGGCAGACTCTTCATCTTCGATGAAGCTGGACACAGAGAGTATTTTTAATCATTGTTCTTCTGCCTCTGACAATGGTGATAGTTCTATGCGTTCCTCTTCTGCTCGAGCTTCACCTGTAACTGTTCATCCCCCAACCGCTGCTCCTATGCGTCTTTACCATCTTCTTCTCCATTTGCCTCTGTGGAAATATATTTTGCAAAAATTCCTTGCCAGTATCAAATTTATTCGAAATAAAATTCAACAAGTAGCCTGGCAACGCTGTTTCCTTTTCATTAAAAATTGGTTCACTCGAGTTGAATGCGCTCTCTGCAATTTTCTGCAAAATGGGCTTCTTGTTAGTTTTGTATGATGATTGACTGTAATTTTTAAATATTTGCTTTCAATTTTTGTTACGCCTAGATTTGTAATATATCTGTACTCTCCTTTACAATTTTAACCTGCGTACGTTTTTTCACTGTAAACCGTCTAGGAGTGGCTTTTTTGAGTATCTGCGAGGGACTGCATGAAATCACTGTATGCATCGATTCAGTTATGAGTGGGAGCCTTCATATTTGGTTGTATTAAATCTTTGACTCTTTTCAGAGTATGACACAGAGGCAGCGGATTCAGTGCATTCTCGGTATCTATGGGTTTGATCTTTTTCTTTTGGGCCTTCGAATCTCTTTGGGTAAACTAAAATAAAAGAAGTTATAATTTTTTTAATTACCTTATTCTGTCATCAAAAAAAGTTAATGTATTATTTAATAAATTTTTTCCCCATGCTTCTCAGTGCTCTTCCAATATTTCCTGGTTTCTTCTTTTTATGACGTTTTAAATATCTTTTTCTCACAATCTTCTTACAGCCTGTACTATATAATCTGAATCAAAAGCCGCAATTTCTATTCATATAAATAAAATATCTTCATTTTACTAAATACAGGCCATCCCATCCTTCCATTTTTCCGCTCACCTACTACTCCAGATCCCAATTATCCCGACTCTTCTCCACTCTGTATGATTACCTAAGAATTTACAGTCTAAATAAGCCATTTTTTCGCTTGTATACTATCATGCTATGGAGAAAGTTGCATTTCATCTCATTTTTTGTCATTTACTCTCTATTTGGCTCACATGGCGGTAGATTAATCACTTTGAGAGTATAAATATAGTTGCTTTTGCGATTTTGACCTGACATTTGTTAGTATATCCTCTCTGTTTCGTTAGCAGCCCTTCAGTAAATTTTTTTGTAGACAATGCATTTTGCACTTATAGAAGGTGAATAATTATGATTCGTTTACGAAGAATGAAAAGATGCTTTATTCCCATAAAAAATGTTATTCTATACAAAATTGGAGAGATTCCAGTAATTTAACACTGATTAAGCTAGAGATGTAATTTAACGGCTAAAAATTCCAGGATTACATTTTTTTTTCTTCAGATTTTTACCAATTTCCAACAGCCCATCCACAGACTATATTACAAGTTATAGGAACTCTCCTAAAATTTGCATTGACTTTCATGTGCAATATTTGCGTTCTTTTTATTCCATTCTTATTTTCTCGTGTCATTTTTACTTTTAGACAGTTCTGATAACCTTTGATGTAATATTAAAGCTCTATTTTGGGGGTTTAATGTACACATGGATATTTTTTCAGTAAAAATAATTGCTTCTACATTAGAGTAGAAGTCTGAAATTTGTTACTTTAAAAAGACACTATATTGAAATCCGATTAAAGTATGAAACATTGAAAACGTTTTATTTCCTCAAATATCACACACCTCTTTTCTGTGTGAGTTGTGTATTTCCAAATCAACCCTCGCAATTTTGATATTTTTATTATTGACTTGTACTAGTATTTGTAGGATTCAAAAACTGATTGTAGAAATCATGCCAACAGTCTATAGCAATTCAATTTTTTAAGAAAGTGTGGGCGTTAAAAATTTATGGTTCAAGCAAGAATCTGCTGCCAGCATTTTTTGAGATGCTTTCCTCTCACATACGTAGGGGTTGCTTGTGATGTGATTTTCTGTAACTTCACATTTTTCGTGGAAGCTAATACTGGAAATGATTATTATGTTAATAAATCTGTATGTTATCCGTTAAGTCGCAGTTAAGCATTTCAATAGCTCTCAGGTCACACGTTCTGTATAGTGGGTATTTAAGGGTTTCATTCCGTAGGAAAACGCCACGCTTTTCTACGTTAAGATTAGTAGTAATATTCGAATGTTATACAAGCTGCATCCGCTTTCACGAAATCCTGCATTGATATTGTCACCCATTCGTGGAGGAGAAGCATTTAGAGTATGGCATTGCTAGTATATATTTCAAGCAGAGCTAGAATGCGTCAATGAAACGATGCTCTCTCTTTACGCTAATTCGCTTGTAAAGGTAGAAGTTTTAAAATACTCTTTCATCAACATTCCAGACAATATAGCTCGAAGCTTTGTCGAGACAAATTGAATGTATCACCTTTGAAAACCATTCTGTGACGACCCTTCTACAGCAGCATTTTTAAATGTACAGAGACAATTTCAACGAAAGAGTTAACATTTGGATACTGTAACTGTTTTGTTATGCCAATAATTCATACAATGTGCGCCTTAAATTTTAGGAGGTATTAACCACAATGCCATAACCTATGGTGAGAGAGTCCATGTCATATATAAATAGGTTAGTTCTTTTTCAGAGAAGCGAAGGATCGTACATTTCGTAAGCAGAAATTGAATGAATCGCCACCGCTACTAGTTGTGATCTCTTATCTTCTGTTTACTTTTATGCACGTTCCATTTCTCCCAAAAAAAAACCTTACTTAGATTTAGGAATTAAAAAGGATAAAATTTGCTGTAAATTTATGAACTTAATCTTTCAGACAGTTTGAAGTGCATATTCCATACTGCTTTAAGTTTGTGCGTTGTAATAAGCTTTGTTTTTAGAATGAAAAATGGAAATGTGATGCTAATGCCAACGTAGTTAAAGATAAGGCAAACATTTTTAAATAAGTGAATTATAGTTTTAAAGAGAAAGAAGTGGAGGGTTTTCCATTTTCAATTCTATATTCCTGTCAAAACTATATGGCAATGGCAGTTGAGGTAGTCTCAAGGTTGTCTGGTTGGCGTGGGGATATCAGACAATTATTGAGCCGTGCTACACGGCGAATTTCGTACTCGTAGCCATCATGTTGACCTAGGGTTTTGCTTTTTCTTCGTTTCGTTTTGTTTTTTCGGTTACAAGCAACAGGAAACAGTGTGGTTGTTACTGTGCATTTTCTCAAAAAAGTGTTTGTATTTTTGTGGAGCTCCTCTTTTTCCTTCATTTGTCTAAGCTTCCATTCCCTGCTTCACTATGTCCTCACACAGTTTTACTACATCTGCTGCTCCGTCTGCGAGAAGTAACGAGACTGCAAAAACAAAAAATTTATCCGGTAATACACTTTTTGAGCATAAAACGAATATCTGGATAAACCTTTGCACCTTCTATACTCTAGCTCGGCCATATTTCTATCATCTAGTGCGAGCCCGCTATCAATTGCTGGGAGTTTTGTTACTTTCACTCTCTTCCTCTGCCTTGTCAGTGGCGTTTTCTTACTTCGGACGTGATTTTTGGTAATCCAGCTCGGAAACCCATTTTTATGCTTAAAGTTTTTATCTTGTATTTAATTCTCATTGCTCAAATTTTATTTTTGGGAAAATGCCACGGTTGTGACTGAATGCAATATCATTAGATGGGCGGGAAGATCATCACAAACCGTTTCTCTTGATTAACTAAGATATGTGTGGTCTAGCGTTTTTTGTTTGTTTGAATTGAGCAACTGGCGTATTTTTTATTTACCACAGCAGTTTGAATACTACAAGAAAAACATTTCTTCTATGCGAAGCAACAAACTTTTGTTAAATTTGCTTATGCTGTCTTGAAAGCGAGGAATGCTAGTAATAGGATGAGAATGTTTAGCATTAAATGGGTCATTGAAACGAATTATTCCAATCCTTATCACTTACTGCTTATGTGTTTTCCTATTCAGGAATGCTCTCTCTAATCGAGATGCAGAGCAATTTTGGTATCAAGTAATCCGATTTTTTTTACTTTTGCTGGTAGTGGTACCTATAATAGTACTTACAAAATACACGCGCGATCGCCTTGCCATTGAGTGGCGATCATGGCTGACAGATCAACTTATGAAAGAATACTATGCTTTTCGTTGCTACTATATGTTAGAGGTATGAAAATATTTATCTACCTACCGGAAGTTGCAGGGATTTGATTGCTTTTGAAGTAAATGCATTTGCTATTAAAAATAGTTTGGGAGATGCTACATCTTACTATATTGTTTTTGGAATTTTTCCCTTGTTGAAGGGTGAGAAGAGGTTTCAAAAAAAGTTTCAGACTCGATTATTTGGTTGTAAAATTTTGTTTTCTCCTCTCCATCCTGCTCTACACTCTTTTTACTAGCGCTTCCCCACTTGTTTCTCTGCATTCTAATAGTACAAACAAAATGTATCTTCACTCTATACCGTTTATGGGTGTAATTTCATTAATTTACCTGATCTAACTCTTGAATCTCCATGAATCTCCTCTCTCTCTTTGTATGACTATTCTCCGTGGCATGACCCATAGAGGATGCATTATTTATATTATTGCATGTGTTTAGGTTTATAAAGAGATTGACAATCCTGATCAACGTATTGCAGAGGATTTAAAATCCTTTACTACTGTTTCATTGCGTTTTGTGTTGATTTTATTGACCGCTGTGATTGATTTGGCCTGTTTCACCTTCATATTGTTGTCGATTGATCCGAATTTATTCATCGCGGCTGTAATCTACAGCAGCGTTGGAACATTTTTCACCATCCGATTGGGCCAAAAATTGATTTCTCTCAGTTTTTTACAGCGGCGAACGGAGGCAGATTTCCGCTATTCTCTCGTTCGTGTGAGAGAGAATTTCGAAAGCGTTGCTTTCTATGGTGGAGAGCAGTTAGAACTCAATGAAATTAAACGAAGATTAAATCGTGTTGTTGAAAACTTGAGAAATGTTGTCTCCACGGAAGGACGATTGGAATTATTTACAACGGCTTATCGTTATATTATCCAAATCTTACCCGCTGCCGTCGTCGCTCCCAGGTTCATCTATGAAGGAGAGGCATGGAATGGGAGGGGTGGCTTCTAACTTTGTTATTTTATTAGAAAATGTATTCAAAATCTATCTATAAAAAAATGGGGAAGAGAGGAGAATCTTTTTTACATTTTTTTTTGGAGAACTCTGCATTCTTGTGGCATGTTAGAAAAAGTAAGACAATCGGTTTTGGAAACAAGGAAATAAATTTTATTTGAAATGAAATATAATGAGAAAAATATAAACACGTTTTTTATATAATTTATAGTAAAAAAAAAAAAATGTAGGGTCTACCCAAAACTTTACTTTCATGCCAACATTCCTACTTGGCATCGATTTCACCTCGAATGAATCTTCCTTCTTTGTATCCATAGAAAGAGGAAGGAGAGATTACAGAAATGGGGGTGAGAAAAGTACGTGTTTTTTAATTTTTCAATTCCTTTGTATGCAGAGTTTCACACTCTCTTGTAAGATGTTGATCGTAGCCTCCATTGGCTCCATTTTTCATTTATCATTTGTTTAGATATTTTGCTGGTAAAATTGAACTCGGAGTTATTAGTCAATCCTATGGAGCCTTCAATCACATCTTATCTGATCTCTCCATTGTCATCAATCAATTTGAATCCATCTCTGCCTTCTCAGCAGGTGTAGAACGTTTAGGACAGTTTGTAGAAGCTTTGCAATATTATCGGAAGGTACTCTCAAAGATTTTAAAATTAAGAATATTTTAAACCAAATAGGTCTGTGAGAGTCTGTTAGAGAAGGTGGAATTTTTTAAAAGTAAAAATAATGTAATGTAATAGAAACTACGACTCGTATTCTTTTATTGAGAGAGTGTCTATCCTACAGCAGTTTTTGGTGAATTTTAAAGTTCGATGCAGCGTGGAGAGTTGAAGAATTTTTTCATGGGAATGCCTCGTTTTTGATGAGAGAGTAAAATCTTTTGATTTTTTTTAAATTTCTACTACACTATTGAGGATGCAGGGATATATAATTTTTTTTTGCCTCTTTTATATATATATATCAGCAGATAGTATCATTGAAATTAGGTTGTAAGTATTTTGTTTCTTTTTATTCTTTTTTTTTTTTTTTTTTTTTTGGATGGTATACACACACTGTGGGAGTATATCTCTTTGGAATTTTGTTTCATTACTCTTCTGTAATTTTTATTTTTTGATAGATTCTTGCCTTTAAATTTTTTTTCTGCCATTTTTATTTTTTGATAGATTCTTGCCTTTTTTTCTTGGGTGGACATCCCTAAATCTTTCATAGATTACTATTTTTTTAATTTCTAGTTTCAATATTTGAAATGGAAGCATCCCCCTGTAAATCTACTCTTTTCAAACCTCTACTCTCCTAATTTCAGTCTATCTATTTTATCACCTTGATTTTATATCAGTCTGTGTGGCTCTATACGTGTTGGTTGATTCTTTTCTAGGTGAGATATAAATTTGAGCAAGTTGGCCCTGCTGTGGGTCCAATATCCATCTTTAATCCTGCATTTAAAGAGAATACTATCAAACTCTCAAAAGTTTCACCGAGTATACCAGCATACCTCTCTTTGAATAAGAAGAATGATGCTATCTCAGATACGACAGCATTACTCCCAAACACCTCGGAGGATTCTACTTCTACACCTTGCATTGTGAAGGATTATACAAATACTATTGAAACCATGATTGTAGGTGCCTCTGAGCTTCAGCTAAGAGGCCTCACTTTACTTACACCGGACAGAGTTCGCACGATCATCAGCGATATGTCTCTTCATATTCAAAAGGGTAAAATTTAGATTTCTCGATTGATTGTATGTATAAATTTTCAATTTTTTGATCCTCTGTCCTGTCTATTCTTATTTTACTTTCTTGAACGTATACGGAGGTTAAGACGATGCTATTTTCTGTCGTTATAGATGTGCATGGCTCTCTCTCTAGGATTTCCTGCTGGGGAGAGTATGCCCCAGTGATGCCTCTATATTTGTTTGTCCATTCCCTTCCAGAGGATAAAACTCGTTTTTGAATGGAATTTCTGTTTTCTTCAATTTCAGGCGGCCAATTATTAATTGTAGGCAATTCTGGCTCAGGAAAATCATCGCTTCTGAGGGCCATCGCTGGATTGTGGGTGAATGGAAATGGACGAATCATTCGCCCTCCTTCCGGTGAAACATTTTTTCTTCCTCAAAAACCATATTGTACGCTTGGAACATTACGTGAGCAATTAATGTATCCAAGAAATCTGCAACACAAAGAATCCGATGCATATTTCCCTCTTCCAGTTCCTCTTCCTGCTCCTCCTTCCTCAGGAGTAGCTTTATGCTTATCGCCTCTCCAAGCTGGAGCATCCTCTATTCTGTCTACCTCTACAGAACATGTGACCCCTCTAGTCACTTCCACTCTCCATAAGAAAACAGCCTTCCATTCACGGATTTCCTCAAAGCTGCCTGTGAATCCTGCAGAAGCTTCGTTTCCGAAAACAGCATGCTCTACCTCTACTTCTTCTGCAGATACATTTGCTAGTATACAAGCTGCTAAAAAAATAGGAATGGACGACTATCTTCTTTCTATCCTCACGAGTGTACAGCTAGGCTCTCTTTCTCAGCAACTCATGGCCTCTGAAAATAACACGGAGAACTGTCTGGATACGTTGAGGGATTGGACGTCTATGCTGTCATTAGGTAAGCATTAAGAGAGGCTTACTGAACTTTTTTCTTCTGTTTTTTCCTGAAGGTATGCATTGCTGGATACATCTATGCTACGTGTAGGCGATGATTTTTGTTTGAGAAATTTGCATGCTTAGACCCCATTTCTTGCTTATATTAAAATGGTTTTACGAAGGAAGGACAGCCTATCGTCTTTTATATATATTTTTTTACTACCATACAGAGCAAATTGTTGCCTTTCATTTTTTTTTGGACGTTTTCCTACTTCTCTATTTTCAGGTGAACAACAGCGGTTAGCTTTTGGGCGATTGTTGATAAATTCTCCAAAGTTAGCGATAATGGATGAGGCAACAAGCGCCTTAGATACAGAGAGTGAGAGGCATATATACTCTATGCTACAATCTATAGAGGGATTGACGTATATTAGCGTAGGTCATAGGCCTAGTTTACGGGAATATCATTCACAATGCTTACGTTTGCATGGAGATGGGTCCTTCACTCTAGAAGAGATCCAGCATTGATGGCAGTGTCAATGAAACTCTCTGTTTTTTTTAAATTGTAAGAAGCCAAGCGAGGCTGCAGCCTTTCTTGCGAATTTTGCAAAGCATGACTCTCTCTGCTAGCGCATCATTCTACCTAATAGAGATCCGATATTGGAACGTATTCTCCTTGGCAATTGTTTCACTGATTATATTAAAGGAGTGTGCAGCCGTTTTGGCGTCTCTCGTCGTCATTTGCCACTTGTTGTCAAAGCAAATATTAATACGGAAAATAGCAGAGAATTCGATCGAATCCACTATTTTTTGAATTTTGTAGTGTCGTTTGTTAAAGTGTAGTTCATTTTTGAGTTAATCACCACCGTTATGATGACAGTTTCTCGTTCAGAGTGGGTTCTTCTTACTGCATGCACTGCTTCTATTCGATGATTCTCTTTCTAACCGGATTAATTTCCTCAAAGATTTGAAAATTTGAAGAAAATGAAATACTCTGGTAGTATAATGCGCTGCTTCCATAATTTTCATCTTCAACCTATCATTTTGGTCGTATAGTAAAGCGTGGCATGGCCTCTGTTTGGGAATATTCGCGCGCCGCTTTGTTCGGCTGCGAACAACATCTGCAGTGTAGAGAGGTGGTAGATTCGAAAAATTAGGCTGCTTAGTTATTATTCCGTCTTCTAGCCACTAATATGTTATTTTCAAAGTAACATCCATAGTAATGTTACAATTTAAAACATACCCCAGCGTAGCAAGACAAGCAATGCACACGCTTTCTACTTGCATTTTTGAGTAGCCGCAGCTTTCCGTTTCGGTAAGAATCACATAGATAGCGCGGACTCTATAAAAGCTACAGCTATTTCAATAAATGAAATACGTAATATTTGCTCAAACGTGCCGATTAATCTCATCAAAAAATTCCTAACCGCTTCTTTACTATTCTTTACTACGCCTGATAGTAGCAATAATATTGGTAATACCATGCTCAAAGGAAGTTGCATTGAAACGAGGAGATTTTACAAATAAGAAAGTACTCTGGCGATGCGATAAAAAAAGTTCTCGCTTGCCGGCACTTATGAGCAAATTTTCTAGTACCAAAGTTTCTGAACAAGGTTGAGAATTAAAATATCGTGACCGCTCAGATGCATATATTATTAGTATTATGCTATCCGAAAGCATTTTGCGCAACGCAATCACAATTTTTATGGGGGGGTAGACTTCGGCGAGCGAATAGAGCAAGTAGTATGTTTAACGCATTTGACACAACGTGCTTTTGACACAACACGCTTTTGACAAGAGAAATTGCAGACGTCGTTCGGTTTGGAATAGAGGGCAAAAACGCAACAAGCACTGTTGTGCATTGCGGATGAACAATCTAGAAAAATTTGATGACTTGCCTGAATGGCTTTTTGATTTCCAGCGTTTACGCAGCGCGCAATTTTTTCTTCAAAAAAGGTATGACTTCCTTCAAAATTTGGATATAATGAATGCTGCCCAATATATTGTAACTTTTCAAAAGTAGTTGGTGGCAATGAAATATAAGTATCTGACACTTTTTTCCTTCCTCGTTTTCGGAGTCATGGGGAATCCCCATCAAATTGAATGCTTTTCATTTTTAGCCAATCAAATACTGTATCCATCTGTCTGCCTAATGTAAAAAGCTCTGTATTTGTACAATGGTTTTCTCCCTTTCTCCAGTATTTTCAAAGTCTTGATGCGAATCGCTTTTGCTCTTACTCTCACATTACCACGCATCTGTTCGTCAATTCTTGAAATTTGTTTCTGCGAAGCATTTTTATATAGTCAGAATAGACATTTAAGAGGACATCTTACATATCTCTCGCATGACGCTGTTGATTTGTCTTAGCCCCAATAAGCATTCAATCGTAGCCTTCCTGTACTGTTTTTTTTTCCCCTGTAAAACTGTAGAGCAGCGCGTAAAATACGAACCTTTCAATCAGTCGGAAAGGAATCGCCGAAGCATTTTTCTGAACCTTAAGCAATGATTCTAAGTTGAAGAGGCTATAAATACTAACGGAAATTTCTTGCTTTTATCGCAATTAAAATTCTGAGTAAGATTGAACTTCATGCGCGTTACGTCTTGTCTTGGATGACCTCTATTCTTTCACCTGTTTAATGGCAAAGCCTAGGAGAAGAACGTGAATGGCCTTGCATAGAGTTTTTTCTAATCGATTGAGATGGTTTGATCTTCCTTCTTGTAATAAGAAACCCTGTCCAACTGTTTGTTTTACTTTTTTGTAGTTACCCAGTGACTGAAGCTCCCTACAAAGAAATGCAGCAAGATGGTTGAGCTTCTGCTTCGTTTTGCTATAGAAGAATTGGCTCTTGGGGATACCCAAGGCTCGACCTTCCAACAGCTATGCAAAAGACTCTCCTCAAGATGCTCGATTCCTATGAATGCATCTATACAGGTGAACTATCCTTTTCATTGCATTAACCTTTTCTAATTCAATGCTACTGTGGAATTTGCATAATTTGAGGTTCTAAAAATGCCTGTAGAAACCACAAAGACTATCGAATGAACTGTTTCTGCTTCATTTCTTGTATCTTATGGTAGTACCTGTAGAAGGCAATAGATTATGTAAGAAATAAGGTTTTTTTTTTTGCACCGTAGTAATGGCTCGTCTTGTTTTTAACCACAAGAGCCGTTTTTCTTCTCGTATGGGCTAATAGAATATACCTACTATAAAGGAAATCTTTCCAGCATCTTTTTTCTGTGCATTTTTGAATTCACACTTTATTTCTGCTAGTAGGGCATTCACTATTTCTCCTAGAAAAAATTAAGGAAAATGATAGCAGGATAGGCTGACGCTTCCTTTTTTGGTGATAATTTTGAAATGATTTGTATACATGACTGTCCAGGAGTGCCTATGGAAAAAGTTATATTCTCATCCTCATATTGTATTTGAAAAGATGAAAATTCCGAATGAAAGTAAATGATGCATTTCAGAAGAAGGAGCTGTTTCGTAAACTAGGCCATTGCTAGCCTTTTGTTTCCAATTTATTATTTTATATTACTTTGAATGCCTGTTTTATATTTTTTCATGCAATACAGAAAAAAAATTTCCTACCTTCTCATACCTTCAATTATTTATTTCATTTAAGAATTGTTTCATAGGATGAATGTGTTACTCTATCTTCTTTGATTCGCATTCTTTAAATCTTACGCTGAATTTTTCTTTTTCAAATAATTTTTAAAAACAAATTCTGCCCCTTTTTGATGATTAGAGCACCAAAGAATGTTTAGAAAATCATTGTTTCACCTCTCTGTGGGTCAAATCTCTAGTAGAATACAGTTATTTTACTTCTTTTTATGCAATATCCTTCTTTTCTTCTTTATACTTTAAATTTATCTTTTTTTCTCTCTCTCTCATAGAAACTACTTTCTTAAATGGTTTATTTTAATATTTTTTCAGTTTCTCCGGTTTCCAAAATATCGAAAATTACATCACCTACGCATTCCAGAGAGGGTGGAACGCTGCCTCATGATTGGAGAGATAAAGATATACCACTCTCTTTCAAGGATAATGCTTCTTGTTCAACTCTGTATCTTCTTTCTATTTCCATGGAGGCATTTCTTCAAATGTTTAACTTGTGTTTTCTTCCAAATGTGTATAATGTTGATCTTCGAATGAAAATTTTGCAATCGTTAGCCTTTCGACGCTATGCAGGTAATACATATTTCATTTTTGAAAGGATATCTTTGTGTAACTCTTTTAACTTTACTATAAAAAACATTTCCACGTGGAAAATCCACACAAAAATGCTACAGTTGACAATTTTAGAGGCAGCGATGCCTCTTTGATCGTTTGGACGGCCTCTCTATGCTTTTAGCTTTTATTTCAAAGGCTAAAAATTAATTTTTTATCTTATCTGTGCCACTCTCTTTACTCCTCTCTCAAATCATTTCATTTCTCTCTTTACTTTTCTCTCTCTCAAATTATTTCATTTCTTTCTCAACGCATCTTCTCACTCTCTTTACTCCTCTCTCTCTCAAATCTTCTCCTCTCCTTCTCTCTCAAATCCTCTCTTCTCCTATCCTTCTCTCTCAAATCCTCTCCTCTCCTCTCCTCTCTTTCTCTCTCAAATCCTCTCCTCTCCTCTCCTCTCCTCTTTCTCTCTCAAATCCTCTCCTCTCCTTCTCTCTCAAATTATTTCATTTCTTTCTCAACGCATCTTCTCACTCTCTTTACTCCTCTCTCTCTCAAATCCTCTCCTTCTCTCTCAAATCCTCTCCTCTCCTCACTCTCTCTCACTGCATCTCAATTTACTGTTTTTTCTCTTGCATTCCCACGTTTTCACTTCTTCTATAATAGCATCCACATCTTTAAGAAATAAAATTGCCGTTTAATTCATTTTTTTTTAGGATATTGGCAATATCAACTCGCTGTGGATTTGAAAGTAGATTCCAAAACCTTATTTCACCATTTAAAAGAATTGGATAAATGTGAACTTATAGTCCGATTGGCTGTCAGTCTTCCCTCTTCTCGCCTTTCTGTGACTTCCTCCAATGGAGAATTCTCTTCTTTTTCTTCCTCCTGTACAACTCCTCTCAAAAATCCAACATCGAGTGTTCTCTTATGGTTGATGCCATTCTTTGATTTTTCTTCTTTTCCCAAAGATATTGCCACACTTGTGGCCTCTCAAAAATTATTTCCTCTCATGGGAAAAATTTCTGCACTCCTTGAGGCAGCACCGAAAAATATTATCTCAGAAAGAGATATTAAGATGTATTTCATTCATTTATTTTCTTCTGGTACATTTCAGGTGTGTTTTATTTCTTAAAAAATATAAAAAGTAGTATGGATTTTTACTTTTTTGAATTCAAAAATATATATAATTTTATTTTGGATTTTTTTTCTTTTTCAGTCTGAAACAAATTTTAGTATGAAGACGATTTCAAAATTTTATGTCCGCTTACGGTGAATTTTTATTTTATTTTTTTTGAAAGAATTTCAAATTTTTTTTAAAAATGAAATATTATTTTTCTTCTCTCACTCTTTATTTTTTTTTTAAGAGAATTTTATTTTTGTATATTCTGAGAGAGAAGATTTTCCTTTTTTCTTAAAACACATTTCTTTTATAGTGAAACATTTATGATTATTTTTATATATATTTTTTAGCAATGAAATGCTCAAACGAAAACAAATTCAAAGAGTGAAAGCATGGTGTCCACAACGAAAACGTTTTGAGTTGTGTTTATCTCTTTGTGACCATTCTCTTTCCATGTAAGTGATTTTATTATTTTTTTATAAATATTTTTCTTTTTTTAATGATTTTTATTTTTTTATGATTTTTTTAATGATTTTTATTTTTTTATTAATTTTTTTATAGATATTTTTTTATTATTTTTTGTATAGGTATTTTATTATTTTTATAACATTCTTCAGTGTATTTTTACAATTTTCTTTTTTTATATATATTTTTTTTATACTTATTAATACTCCCTTTAATTATTTTTTTAATACATTAAAATAATTTATATTTTTCATAACAGAAATGGGTGTATACATTTTAATTTGATGAACAAGTTTAAATTTTTTAATTTCTTGAAAGGGATGAATATTTTTCTTTTATAAAAATTTTAAAGAATAGGGAATATTTAGTTGATGGAAGCAAATTTTTTTTACAATTATTTATTCTTCTTTTTGTTGCCTCAGAATTAAAGAAAAATCTGAAGAAGATTTACGTTCTCCTACTTCTTGTACACCCCTTTCTACTACACCTCCACCTCTTTCTCCCACTGAAATATCTCTTTCTTCTACTCCCCTTCTCTTGGATGAACAATTTTTAAAAAATAAATTAACAGATTCTACTACAGAAGATTTAGAGGCATCACCAACCTCTTTATCTTCTTCACAATTTAAACTAAGGTAATCTGCTTGTTTTCATATTTTTATTGTAAATTTTTGTAGTTTTTCTCATTCCTCTTGTATACCAACATTTAATATATTTTAATATAAAAGCAAATTTGTTTCTTTCTTTGATTTTTCTCTACAGCTTACCTTCTTATGTATGGACTGAAATTCCACTTTCTGCACAAGTTTGTTACTTTTTTTTTAGTTTTTGGGATTTATTTACACTTGAGATGTTTTTTGTATACATTTTTACTTTTTTTTATTCTTTGTTTTTAGTTTTTTTATTTATTATTCTTTTTATTATTCTTATTTATTTTTATTTTTATTAATTTTTATTTTATTATTCTTTTTATTTTCTTTTTATTATTATTTATTTCATTATTTCCATCTTCTTTATTTTTTAAATTTTATTTCATAGATTGAATTATTAATTCGTTCTTCGGAATATGAAGGAATGGAAAGCATTGAAATTTCCTCTCTTTTAGGAATTGAACTTAAACGTTTAGGAAAGTTTTTATCGGTAAAATTTTTATATGTATGAGAAGGAATAGAATTTTCATTGTATTTAATAAAGAGAAAATCTTCTTTATAAGGAGATAAAAAAAATCAAAAAAATAATTTATAATTGTTTTGGAGAGAATGTTTTTCTTATCTTTTCATAATGTTTAACTTGATTTTATATTTTCAATTCTTCTTCTCATAGTACTTCAATTCTTTTCTTTTCTTCGTCTCAATTTTTCAGGAATTAGAAGTTCAAAAACGTCTAACAAAAGTTGCACAACGACGAGGAAAATGTTTTTTTTATCGTTATTTTTCTATTTTTTTTCAATCGTAAGATTTATCGTTTTTCTATACTATAAAAATGAGAAATCTTAAAAAGAAAAGAAAAATTTTTTAAGAGAGTATCCTGTATGTTTTTTTTTGGTAGAGAAATTTTTTTTTTTTTATCCTCTAAAAGTATATATTT
>JADAQX010000600.1:0-32120 GCA_015476325.1 Cardiosporidium cionae
TAAAACTAAATATATGAATAAGTAAATGTATAATCCTAAAACATTCCCAATGTTCAAAGAAACCTAGAAAATTACAAAAGGAAGACTACCTAGTCTAAAAACTACTGTAATACGAATTACTTAAAAGATAATACTGTAGATATTACCACTGTAACATGGTAGTTATCACGACACTGGACGCATTATTATTTCGTATTATTATTGCATATGCTTTTATTTCATATGATTTTATTATTTTATATGCTTTTATTATTATATTAAATTCCGTTCCTATAATCCTCTTTATTAACCAGTAATTAATATACGAGCTAGTTCTATTTATAATTCCTTTCCCTTTTTCACACTTCATTACCATGTTATGAATTCATCGCCACATTGTGAAGTATATAAATATCACGTTATGACTGCAACGATCCCCGCACAGATACTCATTCGTGACGGGCGGCAATAGTAGCATTAACAATGGTAATGCTCTTCCCTAACACACCTAGATCACCAGCACAAGAACACCCAGCACTCGTGGGGAGAAGAGAGTTCTTTTTTACACCTTTATAAGCAGACTGTATTCTACAAAGTCCTTTTCGTAGCCAGTAGAAAGTTGAGCAAGATCTTTTAACTTATATATATATACGACTCTTCCTTTTCATTTCCCCCGTAGTTCTCTTTAGTCTATTACGATAGTCATTCGCAAGTTTTCTTATAGATATGTAACTAGTGGACTAAACGTATACGTAACTTCATCGGTACTATTTGTAACGCTAGGGGGTTAATATTTATTACGTTGGGGGTAAGTGATTAGTACTTATTGGCTTCGTCCGTATTCGCGTGCACTCAAATACAGATTCTTCATTAAGTCTAACACATCCCTTTTTTAACAAATATCTATTTACATTCAAAACATCATAAAACACATTAAATTAGATTCCTATACAATATACACTTGCTACAAATGTAGCGCTGAAAGTAATTTTATGAGGAAGTAAAATAACTCTAGATTCTGTAATGAGCTCCATCAACGCACCTTACTCGTGAAAGCAAACCACAAATCACTAAACAGAAGAAACTGGACGTTTCACACACAGCGTAGCCGAAAAGAACAAGTAACGCTTGTCAACAAAATATCTCTTCGTCAGTAAAAGAGAATAAAATCAATGTAGAGATCGTTTAATTTTAAAATAGCAATAGAAATTCTAAGAAAATTAATTGTAAGAAATGACAATAATAATCGTTCAAGTAGCAAAGTTGTAACTTCATAATCGTCCGATGTTGTTAACTTCTGGTGACATTTGCCGTCCGTGATTGATATCGCATTCCACGCTTTCCCCGATACGCTATTTGTGCCTAAAACTGTCCAGGCACATCAAACCAGAATCGAGATATCGATTGGCAAAAATGAAACCACTGATCATTACACAAAAACCTATGTTTTACAGTGTATATATATCTACAGTTAGGTTTGTCTTTTTCAACAATTTTTATGTACAGTAGAAGTTGGAAGAAAGGAGTAAGTTATGGTTTTTGATGCTCAAACTCCTAGTTCGTGTTTTCCTTCTGACTAGTTGAGAAGAAGAGAAATTCTTTCTCTTTCAATGAATCGGACGAAAAATTAATATATTTTCCGACTTAGTGAAAGCCTTACTTAATCAGCTAACTGAATTTTTATTGTCATCTTACAACTAACTTGAAGGTAAATCTTTTTTAAAACTCAACATTTACATTGTCTATTTACTGCTCATTAAATCATATAAAGCAAAAATCTAGTTATGCGATTATGATTTTAATGATGTGATTACTTTTATCTTGATATGAAGGGTGTACAGTGATCGAATTCTTCTCAGAACTATAAATTACATCACCGTTTACGAAATCTTAATCTTCGTGCACTGCAAGTTCATGCGCTGTGTAACTATCGTAAGATTCTACAGAGAAGTTAATAAAAGGTTATCAATCGTATGATACCTCGTAACAAAGAATTATACCGGCCATATCATACCCAGACTGAGGAAACAAGGGAAGGTGTGAGTGTATACAGGTACAACCTCAGCTATATTAAAACTTTTCAGTCTTCCTCTCAATATTTAATTTATAACTTTAAGACTCCTATAACACCACATTGGGCTTTTCCATGTAAATTTATGTTATGGGCTATCAATATGCTATTCAAGTAAAGGTGCGGTGTTATTTTTAGCTATTGCAAACATGGATTTTTTGTTCAGTAACTTTCTATTTTGAGATAGTACTACACAAGCGCAAAGCATAAAATAATTTTGATAAGCAAAGTAGGAGCATCATCCAATCTGCTGAGCTGAAATAATAAGTATAGTATAATTGATGTAGATCGAGATGAACCATACGGAAAAAGACGATGACAAGCTGAAAGGTCATTAGGGACTTTACATATTTGCTGAATTCTTACATTAGTCAAATTTCATCATGTAAAGTAACTAATATAATTGCCTGTAATTCTACGTATCTTTTTAGTACAACTATATGCTTGAAGAGAAGAACACATGAATTGTGACCGCACGTTCTAGCATTTAAATATGTACGGCAAGCAAGGAATTCAGAAAACTGTAGCAAGCACCTTTAGCGTGGAGTCACAGGAGTAAACGCTAGCTTCCTAAACCTGAAGAACGCTTAGCTCTTACTAGCAGCATTTAAGTTCATTTTCAGTTGCTCTTTCTTGAAATGGATGTTTTTTTCCGTAACTTTTTGTAGCACACATTTACTACTTTTGGTCAGCATGTAATTTTGATATTGTTGGCTTCCTTTTCTTTTTATTCAATTACAAGATTTACTTTGCTTATTATTTCAAGCATTTTCCTCGTTATAGGGCTAAGAATCAAAATTAAATTCTGTGCCAGAAAAGATAACGAAGTCACTTCTTTTCTAGAAAACATCACCTTCAATGAAATTCTTATAATGTATGTGCAGTGTATGAATTGTTATGGTGATGCTCTTAATTTATGATCAGGGCAGGGACTGATGCTGCAAAGTAAATTTAATTTTGACTTGTGCTAAAGTATGCGTTTTAAAATATTTCCTCGAATTTCTGCTACATTTCCTATATAGTTTCATAGCTCATCAGTGAGATTTCCTAAGATTTTGGATCCTGAAGATTTGAATCTGATATAGATGCTATTTTCAGTAAGCTTGATGAGCTTATCATATAGACCTCGCGGTCAGGGTGTTTAATTTTAGAATACGCTTCGTGAGCATATCTTCTGTGCAATATATCTGTGACGAAATATACTACTACACTCTACATAAATTTTATTTGAAAGTGCTTTTATTTCTTGCATATTTTCTAAGTATTCAAATTTTTTCTGCTGTCGAAGCGTCAAGGAAATTTCTTTTTGAGTAATTTCGATGCGGTACAAATAAATTTTTTAAAAACCAACTTAAGTCTTTTTGCAGCAGTTTTTGAAAAAATTTTCCGCTGTCTTAATGTGATATACCATAGTTTTCAGTGCGTAAATGAAATATGGCAGCAGTCGTCTACTACTTTACATCTACTTTTGAATTCATTTGTTGGGCCAACATTCAAAACAATCGTAAGTAATCTTAAAAGCAACGTGCCTTTACAGATAGTAGAGAAAAATTTTAAGTACTGTTTTTAAGGTTTTTTTTAAATGCTAAGTTCTTGGATTGCCTGCACTAGTGAGTAAAGTATTGCTTCCGGCATGCTTAAATATTTTTAGTAAAAACCTTTGCAAACGCATTTATCTCCTTCAATAAGCAAAGCATAAGAAGAAGGTGGGCGTTCCTAAAAATTCAGACTCATTATTAAAGCTGGTACTAAAAGATACCATGAACCAATCAGTAACTACTGACAACTGGATTCAAGTATTATGGAGCAATTTAAGTTCGACTGTTTATTTCGCTGATGGTGTTATGCTGCATTCTCAAAGGAAATCAATCAGAGCTAAATAATAGAAACTGTGCAGTTTCTTTCACTTCTTCCATTTACTCTTTCATACTATTTTCTGCGATTTGAAATCATTTTGTATATAAAAATTCATCAAAGTGTATCACTGAACTTTCAACCGCACAATACTTAAAGCTCTTCTTATTTGTGTTCCCGGGCAGGTCGTAACGTAAAAAGCTGCAGCAAAACAGAGATTTGATCCCAGCAATGCATAGTAAAATCTATTTGTAAAAATTTCGCAGCTATTGAAATTTTTCCTTGTAATGTACGTTCTTTGAATATCTTCCTATCACCCAAACTTGTTAGAAAAGCATATTTATTGCGAAGCGATACGCGATTCCGAAGCTATTCTATGAAAAAGCATAATTTTTAAGTGATTTGGTTTGCAATTAGTTATCTCACAAATTTTTTACCCATATTTAATTGAGGCCTGTTGAATTTAAAATTTCATAGGTGAACAGATGACACCCGTAATCAATGAGAGGCAATTATTTATCGCAATTCTAAAATTTATGGCAGAATATAATTGAATCTAATAAGAAAAAAGGGAATATTTAGCTTAATGGTTTTCTGAAAAAGATATTTCTTTTAAACTCAAGTGCGTCTGCTAAACTTAGCTGGACACTAAATCCGAGGTCTATGATTTCTTCGAAAAGATTACTCGCAGAGAATAAAATTTCATATGTCGACAAGCTCTTCTCTTCGTTGAAAAACGACCTAAAAGAGTGTTTCCCTTGATATTTTTCAGAATTTCAGCAGGTTATCTAAGCGGAAGTATCTTCAAATTTACATGAAAACCTTAAGTTTTATCTGTTATAACTAAACCTCAGTAGCTACATTCAGGGATAGCTTATTCGTATTTTTCACTGTATAGATCCTCTGTAAGCGGAAATTCCAACACCATGCATAAGCGCATACGGAAAAGCAAAGCGTTTCGTTCTAGTGTTACTGACCGCCAAGCTAGTAGAGATGGAATTTCTATCACATACTTACTACAGACTAAAGTGCCAAAGCGGCGCTTAAATAAGAAGACAAAATGTATCAGATAGATAAGAAAAACTCAGCAGGTAACGGAAAATAAACGCATGTACTGCATGAATTATAATAAATACTACAAGAATAAATCTTCTTGGGTGCGAAAAAAGGAAGAAATTAAGCTTCATACAATGCTTACAACCGCTTGAGGATCTCTTCGTTAGATTTCAAAAAATCATAATAAAAACTCCTTTCTATAGTTTATTCTGAAACCGAGTATTACAGGTATCTATGCTTGTAAGCCTGAAATCTTCATTTTGTTTCGTAAGCGCAAACTTTCAAAAACAAAACAAACTATTCATTACCGTACAAGCAACCCCTCAAAATAAAAATAGTTCTACTTACAATGACAATCCTTCCGAGGCATGTGAATAAAAAGTTTCAACGTCCTTACTGAGCGAAATGGATTGTTTCTTTGAAAGAATAGCAACTGGTAGGTCGTTAGTCTAGGCATTTATTCTATGAATTGGTCTGTACTAACCTAAATATTGCACAAAAACAAGACAAAAAGTATCAAGATGATAAGTCAATGTCAAAAGAATGCCCACAACCGCAACTTGCTTTGGCATATTTATTTTGCTTCACTATGAATGAGGAACACATCAAATCATCAGTATAATCAATGATACATTCCTTGAGTAATTGAGATGAGGCTCCGTCAACCACGATTGTACAATCATCAAAATTTAGGGTCCTGAAACACCAAGGCATGATCATACAAGCAGATGTATAGAAACATCGAAATAAACAAATTTGTACAAAGCTACACCATCACGAAGCAAAATAGAGAATACTTTAGATGAATTCAAAAATGCTCCGCAGGACCTGTCGTCCTCATGAATATCCTTTCTTTTTATCAGATAAAATTTGTATTGGAATCCAGCGCAACCACCACCTTCAACTTGCACTCGCAATATCTTTTGAAGCTTTTTCAGTTGTAAAAGGGCAGAGCTTGTCACTTGTAAATCTAAAAGATTACGAGCAATTTTTACGGCCTTATTCACACCACAAATGTCAAGGCTGTCTTTAGTCATCCTATTTTTATGAAAATATTTCAATGTAGAGATCAAGGAAGGGAAGGAATCGTTACATGAAAGATGAAGATTCCATAACGAGGGTATTAATGCGTGACCCCTGTTGAATGTGCGTAGGTGATGCTTTCTCCGCATCATTGCAAATCGACCAAGAGGTATCATTCGAACGGAACGCTTTCATAATACCATCATAATTGAAAAGTAGTCCAAGGGTAACAGAACATCAACAAAGAAAAGAAATTGCAGCAAAGCAGCAGATGCAATAATATCTACGAGAAAAAGACCCTTGTTACAAAATTGAATCACCTCACAAGCAAAATAGAGATAGCTTTCACATCAGATAGGAAACAAAGCTTCATTCGGTACAACTCAAGCAACGATGTCAGTAGCAAGTGCCTTATTTGAACAAAAACGTATACTATTTTCTAAGCTCTTAAAAAGGAAACTTTGTAAAAACATTAAGCAGAAAATTGGTAAGCGAGGAAGCAACAGAGAAAAATGCAGATGCCGAATGAATTTCTTCCTCCGCGTAAGAGGAGCAATTTAGAATGATTTTTCATGGAAGAATTTTAATTTAAAAAGGAATAGAGAAAACGCATTCTTCATTTCGATAATGCATTCTTTCTGCACTTCTCCATGTCCGCAGTGTTGAAAGCAACTGGTAAATACGCAACATCGTGTCCGTAGCTACTGTGTCCGGTGGAAAGGTTGTGCAAACGTTCCAAAAATCATGAAGTATTTAAATTGCACAATACCACAAACAGTACATGAAACGAGATCTTCGAAACGCCTGGAAACCCCAGGTTGAATCACAACTAATGGAAGGCTTACAGCTGCAACTAAAGAAACCACTTTTAGGGGGTTGATTGTAATTCTTCCAGTGGTGCAGCTATAATGATTCAGGAATTTTAGCTTAAAGTATTACGAAAGGTTTCAGAAAAGAAAGTCCATTAACAATGCTTCGAACATGATATTATACATCCTTGTACGATCTTTAAAATGACATGCATGGATGTTCTCGCAGTATCCACTTATTCAGCATCATTTCAGTGCACGGTTATTGGAAACGTTATCATTATGTTGTTCTTAATTCAGTAGTAAACACATACAGGAGCTTCAACTTGATATCACTTATAAACATAAAAAGTAAATGCGTTCTTTGTCACAAGCAGGTCTTGTACTTAAAACCTCTTAGCGTTACGGTCCTGAATGTATACACAATTAAGGAGCAGGCAACAGAATTAAAATCTGTAAATCAGGGGGATAACATTAACCTTGCTTTATAAAATCAACTATTTCTGGCTTTTTTTTTAGAATTAATGAATTCAACATGAAGAGATAATGAAACGAGCTATGAATTACTGCACGTCCTACCAGTCGTTGTTGTGTCATTTTCGGCTAATATCTTTTCAGTGATGTAGGATGGGTGAAAGTAAAAAATCTTGTTTCAACTAGTTAATGGTGGCGCTATCGTTGAGATTGTTTGAAAGATTAAATAAAATATACTCTACGCCACTGTGGTATTACAGAATTCTAGTAGAGTAGCACGTATTCTACGCTCCTTTGATAACGACAGTGCCAAAAAAGAACTGAAAGGGTGAGATCTCTCGTACACTCATTCGTTTTCAAACGCAAATAAGAATAAAATAACTAAAAAGTATAAGCTATGATTTAAAGGAAAATAGTAATCACTATGAATAGAATAGTAATCATGGTACTATCGACGAGTAACAGTTACAGCTGCAACTGATCTAATGTATTACGATTTGATAATTTGACACTGTTTGCGTATGCGCTACACATAAAAGATATGTGCTAATTGTTATGTCCCAGACTTGATAAATCGAAAGACTATTAAATCGCCCTCGAGATAATGTTTAGAAAAAGATGGAACAATAATTAGGAGCTCCGCCTACGCTCTCTATACGTGAAAGCCAACCACACTTCAAAATCACTAACAATGTCAAAAGTAGGAAGCGAATAAATTCTTTAAGTAGATCAATATCTACATTTCTAATCATCGCAATAATTATCAAAAGAAAAGGATAGATTAATTATTATCATGCTGTCAATGATATGACAAGCTATCCCTTGAGTCATTCCTTTATTTCTTTCGTCTCATACTTCATTGTGCTCTTTTGCTTTCCCCGTTTGATATTTCGTAGTTCGCTGATGCTAGGCGTCGGCGCATATCACTAATAATAAAATCTTTTGCAAATTAAAATAGGTATTGTCAACCTGTGACTGTTACACTTTGCAATTATGAGGTGTTAGCCTAATAGAATTTTCTGGTTAATTTAGCTTAGTGCAATTACGCTTAATTTTTATCCTCACAATTGGATATCACTCTGAAATTTGTAGAAAAGCGTTTTCAAAACTAGTTTTAGTCATTTCTGTTAAATGATAATAAATTAAGGAACTTACCTATGTAACATCTTTATTTTTCTTCGTTCGTACCACGACAGAGGTAGGAAACAAAAAGACACGGAGTAATATACCCGGAAGTTGACGCGAATCCAGAAACCCTACGGGCACATCACTTAGCTCGCTACGTAAATTTATTGAATCTATACTTTCTAAACTCCAAATAGAGAGCCCAATTAAAACAAATTAGATAATGCAAGGGCAAGCTAGAACGTCTGTATAAGTAGTGTAATTTTCTTCTGTGTGGACCTTATACATTTTACCAAGGAATTGTTTTTGAAGTATTTATTCATAAAGTGTATATTTTTAGTTTATATATGATTTCAAAAAGATGTAAAGAAATTCAAGGTAATTTACCACTTAGGGAGTGTTTCTACATTTACAAGAGAGCAAGCGGCACTTAGATGAGCGCAGCATAGAGATGAGAGTTCGATTTGTCCCGATTCTACAGAATTACATAATGGCGTACTTGGAAGTAACTTGTGACCTATTGAAGACAATCAATTCTAGCTTGCTTGCAATCGATACACAACCAATGGCAGATGAAATGTACAGACAGTATATCAAACCTAAAGAATGACTACGATGAAAAAGTAAAGATCAAAGAAAAGGCTGTACAAGGAACTATTCCGGACTGTCTACGTTACTACGCTAAGAGTTCAGTTAGCAAGACCATTCAAAAGTAGCATAGTTATAGAGCTCTAGCTTCATTTTCTCATTCTTCCCTGTAGAAGATTCATCTTTAAGTAAAAGAGTGAACCTGATGAAGTTTATATTAGATGCACGTACTTGTTAGTAAGCTTATTCTATTCTGTAGAGATCGTCAGTTTTAATAAAAAACTAGGGTCAACCTTGATCTTGCTTGGTGCATCCAAAATTATACAAAATCGCATTATACTACTGAAGGAGCTTGTGACTTGACCTACCCAATCATACCTTAGTACATTTCACCTAGTACCTTCCTCCTTGATTATTCTGAGAAGATTTGCGTCACTATGCCGAAAAACATCTTTTTCTTTCTGGCAAAAATGGTATATCCCAAGATCTTGCAATTCGCATCTTACCTTTAAATGGTGTAGTCCTTTTACAATCTATATTCCTTGTAACTTTCTTAAAATACAATCGAAACACTTGCAAAATTCTCTCTTCAAAAGACTTGCACATTACATCAGTTGTCAGCCTCTCCGCCTGTTTGCATCACAGCGCGTCAAAAACAATTTGCATCCATTTGTGTTACAAGAACAATAATTTCGAAATTTTATGAATTGACAAATTACTTTATGCTGGAATTTCTTTAAATACTGCAGTTTTCATGCAGTTGGAGTGTTCTCTGTTTACCATTATCATTTAACTCAACTATACCACACTCGACGCAACATAACATACTTTCTTACCCCAAAAAATTCAGTTTGAATACTCAGTACATCATATCAATATCGAAGAAGTATCTGAAATATTTTAGGTGTGACGACTCATAACAAATCGATTAACTGCCAACAACCATTAATACCAAAAAAACATAAAGCAACCACTTCACAGTAAAAGAAATCACACTCTCATACAACTTTGGTAGAATCTTTTAAGTGAGCAATAACTTAAACATACTTCAGCGCTTCACACTGCTATACTGATCCATAACAAGATACAAATAATGACAACGCTACAAACAACCTGCATCTATAGCGCTAGCAACAGGGAAATATTCGCCTCTATTGAAATAAAATGCTATCCTTAAATAAAGTTGCAGAAATTAAACAACCTGAAGCAAGAGAAACCGCCGTTAAATTCGCTGCAATGGACAGTTGTACCGCTTCATTAACGGTGACTCACAAAAGAATTGAATGTGTTTAAATAGCCTATTAAAGTAAAACTTCGATGATAATTCATTACACCTTCGATTTTTCACCCTTCAGTACGTGATACCATAGATGCATCGATACAAGAAACATAACACCTACTCACATGATTGTAGCGTAAACAATTCAAATGATCATATCAAAGAAATTGCACGACTCCATAACATATACTTGTATGAAACATAAAGAAAAAATCCACTCATATCTTCATCAATAACAAATACTTCTGCAGTGTATAATCAATGCTCATGAGATCTTGGAGAGTAGTTGTTGCATTTACTTTTCGCACTAGTATGAGTGCTTCTTTCAATCTTTTACATTCAATTCTGATGGCAAAGGGAGCTGCCAAACCTTTTCAGAAGTCTTAATTTAAAAACCAAAACATCATTTCAACTATTGAAGAAGAACGACGTCATTGAACACTAAAGGACAATAAAAAAAAATCCCTTTCATAAAAAACGCTCCTCCAACGTAATTGTATAAAATATCCTCAGTACAGCCTTTTACTAAATACAAGAAAAGAAAGCCCGCCGGATAAATTCATAAAGGCATAGACCATAGTACGGCCTCATTTATAAAAGCACACAAAAAAAATACAATACTGCACAGTACTATCAAAATAAAACTTGATGAATTCACTATAAAACTACACTGCCTTCAAAACAAATGCATCAGGGATGTCGGAACACTTCATCGAAACTGCAGCCAGCAGAAGACTAAGAAAGTAAGCTTTTCCCTAATACCACAGCCTGTATAGCAACATCATAGTTAAAGTTACAACAGCAATACAGTATAGCTGCACAAAAAGCAGAGACACTTCATCCCGATAACATTGACACTCTTACTTGATTACGGGAATTGCCATTTAACACAGACAATGATTTTATTCTCTTCTTATAGAATAGTACGACACCCAAAATGGCACCAATTAACAGCAGAAATCCAACCACAATGCCAACTATAACAATTGCGCTGACACCGCTCCCCTTTCTCAGTAAAAACTGGACAAAACATGAAAGGAGATTCACACACGAGAAAAAACAATCGATGCACTAACCCTTCTCTGATAACTACAAGAAACTCCTCACGTTGTCGACTGAAACGATCATAGCATCTATAAAAACAAATTAATACATATAATTAGCATTTGTAAAACAAATTAAATTGCGTATTGCATGCCACTCAACGCACATGTCGCAGATTTGTCAATACAAGGAAGCATATGACATGGCTGCTGAAAAGACAATTCTGAACAAGAGATATTTCCGCCGGATCTGCCAGCAACAGATACTTGTTGTGTTCCAGGTGTTCCACAAGATGGCGTACTACACTCCCCATAAGTAGTTGGTGCTATATCACAGCTACCACCGAACGAAAACGAAGTTCTAAGATTTCTCTGCAACACATATATAATTATTCTTCTTTAAACCTAAATACAGCAATTAAACATGCATGACACTAATTTGAATACCGAAAAGGAATACGTAAAGCGATCATAAAATGCAAATTCTGCAGTTGAACGATTAGTAGGGAAAGGAAGTGGTTGAAAGGATGAACCAAACTTATTTTTGAATTTCTCTACAGCAGAATCACCCTAAAACAACAAAAAGAAAACAAAACCAGAAATAAAGACCGTAAAAAGGTTTTATTATTGTGGAAAACCTACACCAACTATGATGAAAAAGATGGATTCTTCAAAACTTTGATCCGATACATCGACAAATCTAAAGTTTTCCCCAGGTATACCTGCGTGAAAGTAGCAGATCAAAATTATATCAGCTATTTCATAAAGTTGCTTTTATCAACTGTAAAGTCTTAAACTGACCTCCAACTTCAGCGAAATAATTTCTTAACAAACCAACAAACAAGTCACTCGTTATTGGATCTTTAGGGATTCTAAAAAACCCTAATCCCTTAATGCGGAGGACACCGTAATGTAATATCGAAACACTGAGAAATAACATCAACAATTTATAAATTAACCGTTCATTATACTAAGTAACATTACCCACTTTGCATTTGAAGACGCATCGAGCATTGCCACGTAGTTGACGAAAGTCTCAGCCCCAGCTGGTCGAGAACCAGTTCCCCAAAACGATTGAGCTACACATGCCTGAAAAAGGTTACCATAAGCATTATAGTGTAGTACTATACAACATCTATTGTCTCTAGTAAAAAACAAAATACTTACACGGAAACCTGTGGTGCTCGCAGAATCAATCCAGCTAGAGTAAGAATCATTTTTAATAACATTTTGCATATTTAAAGTTGCAAAAACTACTGGGACAGCAGATACGGCTACAGGAAAAGGAACATCTACACACACACCCTTAACATCCTGTGCACAGACACAAACAACTTTGTTACAATTTTTATTGAAGCATTAAACAAAATAAATTATACATTAACCAAAGGTCAGAGTGGCATTTAAGACAAACTACCTTTCCTTTCGGCCATATAAATGATTGAATTCCAGAAAGATAACCATTCGCGGTAACATCTGTCGAGGGTTTCACTTGTACAGATTGCAGAAGTACTGGCTTGTGGCGGTTTAGCAAATCAGGGTTATCTTCCCAGCAAACCTGCACCGTTTCTATGCATCATTTTCAGTAATATTGCACATCAGCTCCCATAGAGTGCCCCCCGATACTTACAGATATAAAACCACTGTTCCATTCCATCCAAACGGCATCATAATGAAATTCAATATTTTCATCAGTGACAATATCGCTAGGATGTCGCAGAGACAGTAGAGTCGGAATAGTGATTTGAGAATTCGCTGACTGAATTTGTGTACATCCGTACGTACTTAGTTGATGCGCAGCACTCACTTCGACAAATCGTTTTGCACTTAGGGACAGCCTGACATCATATTAACGAATCTAAATAACTAGCACACCCAACAAAATTAAATAGAATGGCATAGATAACTAACCAGCTAACTATTGTGTCATTACTGCCTGGATTAATCGGATTCCCAAGGTGCGCAAAGCTTCGATAACATATTTCAAATTCCGATAGTGACTTTTGAATTACTATTAGAAGCGCACTGTCTACGGACAAGACATAAAGAATAATATAATAGTACTATTCCAACTGAAAATATTAGAGTGCAAACAACTACCAGTCTCCTTGTCTGATGATGTAGAGCCCACATGAGAGGGTTGAAAAAGGTAGTCCCTTACACTTACGTCTCGTAGAAGCTTTTTTGACGTTTTCAGAAAATATTGTTGCGTATCAAAAAACTTCCTTGGGTCATCGAAGTCTCCATCCACGCAGTACAAGCCTAAAATAATAATGTAACTCAATTAGCCTTGTTGATTCTAAACTTCTAATTAAGCATCACTATAGCTTGCAAGCTTACCAGTGCTCTGCTTGATTTTATTCACGTCAGTTCTCGGTATTGTTGAAATGTTCAGAGATCCTGTATTGGCGTAATATATAAGAATTCATACTCTGCTACTCATATTGCGAAATTAAACTTTTTTTCGCATAACGAAAAAAAAAACACACACACACAAAATGATCACATTTCTCAAAATTAATATAATTTTTACAGCTTGTATTTGAACTTACCGAATCCTTGCTGCGTGAATACTTGCGCATGGATAAAGCTATGTAAGAGGAAACAAGTAAAATGAACCAACAAAAAATACACCCAAATAAAACGTTTCTCCATCTTGTATGAAAAATTTCTACGTGTCAATATAGCATATGCAATATTCTTTTGTTGAAGAGAAATTTAATTTTTGCACAAAACGATAAATGAACGCAGAAGTGAAGTTTCATTCAAGGTGTTAAAAAAAGTTGCATCTTGCTAACCTTTTTAAAAGCAAGAAAATGCGTGTGGATCTGACGTCTCCTACTGCCAGCGTAACGAATCTCATTACCTGTACCATATGGATACCGTGTGGTGCAGGCAATGCTTACAGATGTAGCCAGTGCAGTGCTAAGTTGTCCAGTGCAGTGCTAAGTTGTCCAGTGCAGTGCTAAGTTGTCCAGTGCTTTTCAAGGGATAAACAAGTCCACTCATTCATTGACTTTTTATCTCTCAGAAGCCAAAACTTAGATTTCGCTCAATCTATAGTCAAATTCCACTTCTGTCGATTAACCTTGGTAAGCTTGTGTTACGTTAATCCTCTCCAGTCTACTATAACTTATCTGGGAAATTTTCTGTTCTTATTTAGCGTAGCAGAAAGCTAGTAAAACGTCTACTGCTCAAGTGTTTCAAACGGTCATGTCTATCTCACAGATATTTACAAGGAATGATACATACAATCATTGTCTCTTCAGTGTTCCGCTTCGACTATTCTCTCAATGGGGCGCCTACCCAAAGCGGCATATTCGTAAAAGCTGAACCTAGTAATCGGTTCTTCCTTTAAATTAACGAGAAAATATACAATATTTCCACTAAGCAAAATACGCTTTTTCCTTTTTCTCAATAAAGATTCTTCTGCAGCAATGAAGCAAAAAAAGAGTAACACTGTAAAGTACCTAGCCTTAAATTTCATACGTGTTGCTTGCTTTACGTTGATGTTTGCGGGAGTTATATAAAAAGTATTAGTGAAGTATGTATAGTTCTACGTCGCATCCGCTATAATATCCTGTTTTCACAGCAGTTCCATGTGAGGCTGCTGCAAATAAACGTTTCGAAAGGCTGAACACCTTCTTTTCTCGATACCTTGAATAAGGTGTCGATTGCTGGGTTCAGTTGCTATGTTTCTCTCTGAGTTCTTTGGGGAAAAACTTTGATGGGATACTTGGAAAGCTAGCATTAACCCGTTCGCTCATTACCAAGAATTATGCCATGTAAATCACCGTACCCATTGATGCAGAACTGCACCTCCCTGCTCTCATTTAAATACCACTAGGCCTTTCGTAAATGTATAAGCATAAACACTCTCTAAGGTGCATGCTACCTTGAGTTTTTCTACATTTCTTCATTAGAGATAATGCTTTATTTAGTGAAAAGTGGCACGTTACTCTGGGTAGACAAATTATAGCATAGTTGGTGTAACACGGGACTTTATCATGTCGCTAGACGTATTATATGTTTTGTTACTGTGTTCAATTATGTCCCTAGAATCCTATTTATTAATGATAAATTACATGAACTTGTTCAACACTCTTGTGTTTTAACGTTTTTTTTCTTTTCCCCTTTTTATTACCTTATTGTGAATTCATCGCCACATTGTGAAATGTATAAATATTAAGTAATGGCTACAACGATCTCGCACAGATATTTACTCGTGACGTGAGGCAATAGTAGCATTAACAACAGCAACACATGTTCTTCCCTAACACACCAAATCAAACCACCAGCGCAACACACCAAGCACTTGTGGGGAGAACAAAGAGGGATAAAATTTTTCTAAATAGACTATGCTTTCTTTTACAAAATCCTTTTCTTGGCAAATAGAAAGTTGAGAGAGATATAACTTATGTTTATACAATTCTTCTTTGTCCTTTTTCTCCCTAGTTTCGTTCCTCCTATTGCGATGGTTTTTCGCAAGTTTTTGTGGCGACCGCCTTACACCTACTTGCCTTACCCATCATACCCCTCGCGCAATTGAGGACTTTGTAAACTGCTAATATAATATAATAATCTATATAAAGATTATTATTATTATTGTCATTAATATTATTATTAATATTATTATTGTTATCATTATTATTATTAATTTTATTATTAATATTATAATTATTAGTATTAATATTATTATTATTACTATTATTATTATTACTACTATTGTTGTTATTGTTATTATTATCAAAATTGATATTATCATTAATAATATGAATATTATCACTATTATCATTGTTACTTCTATGGTCACTATTATTATAAATACAATATTAATATTGTTGAAAGTTATATTATATTAGCTAGTAATTAAGCTTGCGAGAGGCTACTGCCACCTCAAGACTTTCTTAAACTCAGACGTCTAGATCCGCTTCGGCACGGATAATGATTATATTAAATTATACAAATTAAGTAGTCTAGCTAGCTACTTAATAACGCAGAGTACTAAGCATAATCCAAAAAATAAATTAGTCATAATAATTATATTGATCACAGTAATTACGGCAACTGTTAGCCGACTTTCTGGGCAATCATCGTTGTTAGGAGACGTACTGCGACGCACCTTATTGGTACCTACTAGTCAAAAGCTTAATGCTCCAATTTGAGAGTTGACTAAACGAGGCGTTTGAGACTGCAGCTCAAATACAGAGTGAAATTGACTTATTGATAATTAGACGACATTCAGCAACGCTAGTTTGAGCTTATAATTACTACGGTATTGACATCGATAATTACCCAAAATTAATTATTAAATTGTCCAACATAGGCGAACATTAATGTCGATGAAAATGCAGTTTTAAAGGCAATAATCCAATAAATGGATGATTCATTCATCATCCCAAATTGTTAATTATATTTAAGAATTAATTATAACGGCTTCGAAAGAAGCCTGAATAATTACATACATATATAGGAGCGCTAAAAGGCCTCCTTTAAATTCGTAAATAAATGTCATAAAAAGATGACAAAAAGTTCGTAAATTAGAAGCACCTAAAAAGCCGCCAATAAACGCACATCCATGAGTCATGGATCGTGCAATAATTATTTAATTTTATTCGCACCGATAAAGGTGCTAAAAATGGGATTCAAAAGATCCCACCAAAATTCATTTGGCACGGTTACTTAATGTCCAGAAGAGGTTGCCCCCTAACCTAACTACAGATTATTTCCTACCCTACGAAGGCCTTAACCTACTGGCGTTTTGTCGCGGCTTCCAGGAAGTCTCTGGAGGCGCTAAATTACTCGCCTCCAGAGTTGCTGACTGATGCTGAGTTGCGGCAATTTGTGGAGGCTGGCCTGTTGTGGCTGACAGGCCTAGCTATTCTTCTACGAAAAAGAGAAGGAACCCTAAAGGTCCCTTCTACAATATACCTACTCTAAATGTATGAAAATGTACTTACTGCTGCGAGCGGCCACCAACTCCTAAATTACTGAGTTGCTGCGGCAAAAATAAAAGAGAGAATGTACGAAAAAGAAGAAGAAACTTCATAAGAAGAATCTTCTAAATGCATACAAATAACATGTAAGAGGAAATAAACCAAAAAGAAAAGGTTCCTCCATAAAAACACAAACAAATAGAAAAAGACAACTGTTGCAGAGAAACAAGTTGCAAGTTAACAAAAATGACATGTAAGGGGGTGACTGACTGAACCTGCATGATTCCAAATATAAAAGTGAAATATGTATATACACTTAAAAACAACCCTCAGCATAAATAAATGAATAAAGATGGCTTCGAGTGAAGCCTTAAATGTAATTAAATGAATTTCGAGTTTTTACACGAAAAATAAACGAAGGCGAATTTCGCCCATAAAATTAACCGTGCAATTTTGCGGCAGAAGTAAGGTACTCTGCCTAAGTCAAAAAAGGAGCACAAAGAGGCTCCCAATGTAATGTAAACAACTGATCTGGTCCAATGAGATCTGCATAATAATACAAAATGAACAACGGCCAACTTTACCAAATATATATTCTATGAATGATGCTGAAGCATCATTGCATGTCTAAAGTAGTTATACAACTGTAAAGGCTGTCTAAGAACAGCCCAATCACAAATAAATCAAAAAGCAAATCAAAAGATCCGCCAATAATAATAATATAAAGTAAATGGCTTCGAGTGAAGCCTAACAATAATACGTACATGTCATCAAATTACTCAGGCAACCAAAGAGTTGCTGAAAAGAAAATTTTGTAAATTAAATGGCTTCGAGTGCAGCCTCAAATAACTAAGTCGATTGCAGCTACAGTTGCAACTGAACAAATAAATCAAAAGCGAATCAACTCGGACGAGTTGGTTAAAATTAATATGAAAAATAGAATTGTTAACTTGCACGAGGCCGCAAGAAGAAATGAAATGCTCACCAATTACCTCAGCCAGCCAAAAAGGTTGCTGGCGACGATTTTGTTGATTAATGTATAATAGTTAATGGCTTCGAGTGAAGCCTGAATAAATAGAGCAATTTCCGTCATAGCAGCATTGCTTACAAAACCTGTTTAGGAAAGTTAAGTCAACTTGGACAAGTTGACAAAATAAACATGAAAGAGTGCATGCCATCGAATGGGAATCATGGAAGTGATTTATGGTTATGAAATACATGAAAAAGGAATGAAGGACATTTTCAAAATCATTTAAGGCAATTATTTACTTACTGTGAGATTCTTGCGTAGTTGCTGGGTTAGCTCCAGCGCCTCAAGCAACTTGTAACCTGACTTGACCTGTAGGCAAAATAAAATAAAAAGCATGTAAATCAAAAGCATAGTGTGAAAGCACAATCCAAAAGTAAAATAAAATAATAATTCAAAAGTCTGGTCGCAAAAGACCATACACAAATTACCTGCTGCAACTGGATGGTTGCAAAGCTCAACCTACCCATCCAACCGCTGGTTGTGAAACCAACCTGAAACATGTACACATACCAATAAAACTTGGAAGATATCCAAGTCAAACAATAATATGTATAAATAGAAGCGGAGAGGTAGATTAAAAATCTCCTTCCGCTACAACCGAATATACGATTAGCCAACGTAGGCAAAAGGAGCCAAAGGTGTAAAAACCCCTCTAGCGCCTCAGCCGCTTTGTCTAATTGAAAATGGATTTGACTAAAATGTAGACTAAGGAAAGGATTACAATCACACTTAAAGAAAAGTGGATGTGTATACCACATCCCTTCTAAAAAAAACATTTCGCACCAAAGTGACGCGGGAAGTTGATTCGGGATCCTCTCCACAGCCCGAAAAAGTGCTAGAAATATTTATATACGAGCTAAATTGCTCGCATCTTTTCTGTACGAAAGTTCTTAAATAACCCCTACAGTTCTTAAAAGAAATGGGAATCAAATTCCCAAATTTAACCTACCAACTTCAAGTTTCCAAAAAAGAAAAAGAAGAAGTAGAGGTACGCTCGAGACGTACGGGCGCATACAGCCATAATTGCGTCGAGCGTCAAAAGTAAGCCTGGGCGCACGGGCTTAGTACTACGGCACCCAATTGCGCCCAAAGCGCTACATGGTGCCACAAAGGCGCCCTGGCCGAGAATACGCCCTACTAGGGCCAAAATTTGTCTAATCAGACAAACTAAAATGAATTGCTGAAGAGGAGCCTAGAGCGCTCCTATGTAATTATAAAGTGATTTTTAGATACGCGGGTTATCCACCCGTATATTCTATAACTTAAAATTTGAATTTGATGAGGAATTTTAGAATTTTAGATGATGACAAAACATTAGGCAGCACAAGTTAACTTGCCCAATTCCTATGTTTTGGAATTCTAATAACTTTGCTTCTAGAACGAGTTAGAGCCCAAATTAATACTACACGACTCAGTGTAAGTAGTAGAGTCAGAATTTAAAATAATTTTTGCAGGACTTTGTCTCATTAAGGCTAAAGTTAATTTCATTTAAGCTAACCAAAACTAGCAATAGTTAAGGGCCTACAGGTTTATTAGTCCACTTAGGTTAATAAGGCTGGTGCCTAACTTACTTCAGCAAGCATTTAATGTATCGCGAAGCAATACCAATAAATAAAAAGAATCGTTTGCTGCATGCAAACAAGAAACAAACGACCCCTTCAGACACTGCTACTGAGTTTGAAGGCCAACTAATAATCTTGCCTAAAACTTGCCCAAAGCACGCAATCGCAAGCCTCAGCTTGTGTGAAAAAAAACGGACGGGTAACTTACTTAGACGTTTTTCGTTTTCTGGTGAAATAAAATTATATAAAATTGTAGAACTTTTATTGAATGTTTTTATGAGTTTTATGCTTATGCTTTCCCAGTTTTTGAACAATAATAACCTTCCTGTTTCTAGCGATAAAACAAGTTAATTCCTTAAGATTGCTGTCGTTCATATACGTAGTTGAGTTACACAAAGTAGATTCTGCTGTTATGCCAAATTAAGTTGTGGTCTTATTTATTCGCGTACAATACCAGAGGATATCTGGGTCCTAAAATTTACATGAGATACTTACGATCCTAACGAACATTCTACCTCCTAGGAATCGGGTCTTTCACAGTTTTCTTATAGATTTATACCTACTGAGTTAGACATATACATAATTCGTATTAACTAATTAATTCAAGAAAAGAGAAAGATCTAGTCAGCCGGAATCGAGTTACTGATTAGCAAAAACGTGACGAGTAATTAGAACTCAAATCCACGTTTTACATTTGTAGCAACTCAAAGCGACGACATGTCTGTTGTAACACGGACATTACACCGAGCTCAGCGCAACGTTCTTTCAGAATAATTTATTACAATTTATATTATAATGATTGTTTAGTGTCGATACCATTTAACCATATACGTAAATGCTTAGATATTTCGGTTGCAATGTTTAGTTTCTCATGCCCTTATAATACGTTAGAGACTATGAGGCTACCTTACACCCACTTTAGGTTCTAGTTGACACCTACCCCACATAGATACATTCTTCGTGGCGCACGATGATAGCATTGCGAGTATATGGATTAAATACTCCTCCACAACCCGAATATATATCAGCTTTAAGTAGAGGAAAGAATGCTTTTGCTTCTCTTCAGACTTTTCTTTCCCCAATCCTTTTCGTCGTAAGCAGACCCTTGCAAGTTAGCATATATCCTTGTTTTGCTCTTTTTCCCTTTACAATAGTTGGTAGATATTTTTCCTTTGTTTTTCTATTGCTACGAACGAGTATCTTTATTTCCGTTTATAAAAACAGATTAACCTAAGAGAACTTTAAATTAACACTTAGAATAACTTGACCATGAAAAGAGAGAAATAGTCAATCGGAATCGAGTTGTCGATTGGCAAAAACGTGACAACTACTTACGACCCAAACCCACGTTTTACACGAGGTACTATTGCTATACATTACTTCCATGTGTACTTGCGTAGATTGCTGCAAGGATATTCAATTCGAGAACATTTGCTAACAATCTAGCAAAGATTACTAATAAATGAATAAAAATTAATAATTTAATGTCGGTCAGATCAAGGCACCAACTGCCTGATTATAAAAGCAATAGCACTTGTGTTTCAAGTGTTGAAACACAACCAGTCCCGTATGTGAAATTTCGCTTACTCACACGAAGACTCTATTATTTCTGGAAGAGTCATGCTAAAGCTAATTTAGAAGTGGGTGAGGTTATTGTGCTGTAATGCGTAGCGTAGAGTCTGGTTGTTAAGTTGAGGAAGGAGATAGATGAACTAACGGTTAACAAAGTCTTACGTAGCGTGAAACCTATATATATTCTTCTAACAGCAAGTTACGAATGTACCTAATAGAATAGTGCAAACTAGTAAAATTAAAACTGTAGAAGTAGAATACAAGCAATATTTTATACTACTATTTGCAAACGAAAGAATATCGTTTATATATACCGTGATATTCTTACCGGACAAAGTCTGTTGTCTCAGTTAATACCTAAGATCAACCCTAACTGACTGATCAAACTTAATTTAAGAATGGTTCAAATCAAAATCGATGCTACCAAAGATAACACGAAATTAATCTATTCTACTTGAATCTAAAACTAAATATATAAATGTATAAACCTAGAAAATTACAAAAAGAAGACTACCTAGTCTAAAAACTACTGTAAGAAGAATTACCTAAGAGATATTACTGTGTCTAAAGCAACTCTCAAACATGCTAACTTCATCGGTACTATTTGTAACGCTAGGGGGTTAACATTTATTACATCGGGGGTAAGTGATTAGTTCTTATTGACTTCGTCCGTATTCGCGTGCACTCAAATACAGATTCTTCATTAAGTCTAACATATCCCTTTTTTAACAAATATCTATTTACATTCAAAATATCCTAATGCAATCATAAATTAGATTCCACTCCAATTACATTTGTTACAGTTAGAGCAACAAATGCTATTCCGGCACATAAATATCGCGAATGCATTGTTACCACTAATTATGTGTCACTCCTTATTTCTTGAAAATAAAAAGATATTGAAACACCTAAAATGAAACAATTCTTTTACACCATAGCAAAAATAAATCATATCTTCTATAACTATACTCGAAGTTATCTTCACCAAAACTTCTATAGCTACAATTTTGCTTTTTTTTAATTAAGAAAAGTTGAGTAAGTTACTTTGCTAATAAATACGTTAGCAACACCAGTATTTTCCTATCGCAGGAAAAATTTGAATAATTATCTAGTCGGCATCGACTATCATCAATAGGTGAAGCGTGATAAAATTATTCTACATGTAGATAAATCATGCTTGCACACTTTGCTCAGCGAGGCGTCCTCGTTCTTGCTAAGTGTTGTGCATGACCTGTAATTGTAATCTCTTTTTACAAACAAAAAGAGTAAACAATTTTGTTTTGCATAAAATACGAAAAGTCGACTTGAAATGAGCCTAAAACAAAGGTTAGATCTATTTAAGTAGTAAATATGTAGAGCAAAAATCGAAAGTTTTTCTTACTCTGCACACATATATGTCAAGATTGTAATGACAGTGAAGTTGAAAGGGGCAACGCTAACTAGTTGTAATGGATTTAACGTTTATAAAATAGCAGTTATTATCCTGTAGCTTATCCTTTCTCATTCACAACGGTAAATTAAAGAACATTTGACGTGTAATGTATTAGAGTGCACCAATACAACTGGTACCCTTGTAAAAAACAATTATTTAACTTACGATATTATTGGATAGGAGTAATAGTGGAAAGTTTAAATCCTTCTGTAGTAGCATTTGCATTTTTGGTTGTTTTGGTTACTGAAGATATATTATGTTGTTCTTTTAGTCTGGGATCTTTATAGTATATTTACTGATAACTTCAAGTGAGTAGTTGTGAATGCATAAGTTAACATTTCCTTAAATGTCTTTTAGTAACACATTACTCCAGACTATCGGTAATTTATGGCAAGGCACCAACGAAATATTACTCTTAACTCATTGCAATGATGCTCGTTAAACTTCATCTGTTAGTTATAATTTAAATTACAAAGTATGATTGTACATGTTGGTTTTGAAGTTGAATAATTAGCCACTATCAGTAACCTTTTTAGATTCATGCTTGGCTACTGACAATTTAAGAGGAAACACATAGATAAACAAATAAGTTAGCATACACCTAATTAGGAAGAATTTTTTTGGTGTGCGTACAGAAGCTAGGTTCATGCTTTTTTAGAGCCTAGACGATTTTTGTAGCGAGGTGTCTAAAACGAGCCGATTGATTTATCTAATCGAATCTCAACTTTCATGGCACGATGAAGTAGATTTTAAGTAGTAGTAGTAGTAACATGTTTTTCTTTTATTATTAACATGTAGTAGTTGAATAGGGAGATTGAAACTCTACAATGAAATGAGCGATGCGGCTAAGGCTGTACTTGAATGCATATGCTAAAAAGTCTCCCAGTAAGAGTGAAATGAATAAATGTAAAAGAAGGAGAGGGATCGATCACAATTTACCCTTCTGTTTTTTTTGTTGTAGTTTTTTTTTTATTATTTTTCTTTTGCTGTTTTCCTTTTCGATCTCTTTTCCCGTCTGGTGAGTTGCATTGGTAGAATATTACGAGTCTTTTCTTAGTTCAATTTTTAGAATGATAAAAGTAGTTTTAGCTCTAGCGTTGTCTTCTCCTCGATATATTTTTCCTTATTTGTGATGTGTGAGATCATGAAGTTTTACGTAAGTTGAAATTCTTATCGCCCCCTTCCCTAAAGAAGATGTAGAGTAAGAGTGCTTTAGTAATTACGACACGCATGAACGATAGCGAGTAGCTGTGTAAAATGCAGTGGTGTAAACCCTCCAAAGTGTGTATATATCACGTAAGATATGAATAATGCAAACAGTAGTGACGGATTAGTTCAGGAGATTGGCCAATTCCTTGCGTCACGAGTTATAAATTTCAAATTAATTTAGATCCCTCGAGAGGTTAAGTTGTTGTGTTTAGGATTAATTTTCCTCTCGCTACTTCATGAGACTGCTTTGAAAGTAGGAGTAGAGTTAACCTGAACGGAACTACAGCAAAGTCGTATAATATACAAGTTTTTAAAACGAAGTAACTCAAAAACTCAATAAAACATCTAAGAAGTATTTTGTAGCCAAAGTTGAAATAAAACGCGACTGGCAAATTCTTACAGAAAGATTGTGGGAATTACAATTTTGCTGTGAGAGGGTTTGACGCATTGATTTATTGTGCAAATTTACCTTGAAATAGGAAATCGTGAGCGTTTTGGAAAACTATGCCGTCCACTATTGCTTGTAATAATCGTAATATGCTAACACCTAGTTTCATTTCCACAACATTTTAATAGCAGCACACATCGTTATTGCGCTGAAAGCATGCGATGAGGTTAAAATCATTGAATCATATCGGCGCAACGATAGTAGCCTCGTGGCTCCGACTTACGGTGTTACGGATGGATACACTTGACCCTAATTTGTTGACAAAAACGTAATAAATATTATTCTTTTTGTTGTAACTAGTTTTTTTTACGTCTTAGCTTAAATTTTTAGCTTTTTTATTTTTCATCATGAATGAAGAGGATTGAGTGTGCACGAAACTTTTCCCTTTAAGGTTTTTTATTACTCCACGAATATCAAAGTAGCATAAATTACATTAGCCGACGTCGACAACACAACTACCAGAACGCGGATTAATGCGTCACAAACTAAAATACACCACGTGCACATTTTGCAATGCCTTTATTTGCCTAAGGAACAGATGTTTAGTTTGCGATCTTCCCCAACTGATGAGACACGTCTTAATGCATTTTTGTCTGAATAAAATTACAAATTTAGCATCGAAGAAGTCGCTAAGTATACTGGTTTTTACGTCGCCTGTAATATACATGGATTCCATGAGGGAGTTTTAGTATGGGTTCATTCATGCCACATGCAGTTGCAAGTAAGACTACAGCAAATCGTTTTGAACAATCTTGTCTTATCGGATCATTAGATGTTGTGAGAATCTTGTTGAAAGAAAGCAAGCAGGCTAGTGAAGTACCTGTTGATGATGGTATCGCATCATTAGATGTGAGAATCTTGTTGTAGTGGATACTTGGGTGTTAGATTCTTCTTGTTAGTACCAAGCGTCCTAGTGAAGTATCCATTGACAAAATGGTGCTTTTACTGAGTTATGTGGTTGGCTTCTATAAAATTGCAAACTTTAACCTTTATTGTAGATCTATTTTCACCAATTTTATCCATCAAAATATGTATTTTCAATAAACGACTTGTGAGCGGAAATAAAATGCACATATTTCCGTCAACTATCGTCACTTTCGAATTTGCCCATATGGGAATTAGTTTTTTTCTTCAAGCAACTTTCGTATGTAGTCGTGTTATCCTTTCCATTCTTTTCAAGTTCAACAACCAACTCAGCAGTACAAATTTTGATAAGAGGACTAACTTCAATTTTCACGTTTCAGCAAATGTTACAGCATTTTAAAATCTTTTCTGTTATTTCACTAAGCAAGGTTTTTTTGTGGCAAAAACAGTTGTAAAAAGTAGACTGGAGTTTGAGGCAGAATGCGCGTAAATTTTGATGCACTACAATGATTATTTCGCACTGCGCTATAAATCAGCGGATTTGATGCCTGCTGACTCGGTAGGGATTCTAATAGACGTAAGCATTTCAATAATTCACCTAAGAAATTTGACCTGCATAAAATGTCTTTTTTTTCAAAGAATCCTGAGAGCTCCGCTTCCAAGCATTTGTAATGGTGAATTATGCCTCTAGTCGTAATACAACTGTGCTGACCAGAGAAGTAATGCAAAACAGAGCGTGGGAACGTACCATTACTGCGAGATGCAGAAGGATTAGGCATCCATCTATTACATAAATGGTCGTTAAAGCTCTCGAAAAAAGGCCATTTGGTGACGATTTTTTGAGATTTTGTCAACGAGTCAGGAACTTGCTCTATGCAATTATCGGATGCATCCCACTTTGCTTGGCGTTTCCTTGGACAAATTTTTTTGACTGATGTGTGGGTTCCCGTCCGGTAATAATCCTGGCTTATTTGCTTCCCTTCCACAAGAAAATGGAAAGTGTAATGAGAAAGAGGAGTGACTTCGTCCATGGAAAGCGCAGAGCCAGCATTCGAGAAAGTGGAGCTTGTAGCAATGTTAGGATAACCAAAATGTGATTCATCCTCTTTGGTTGCTACAGAAACTCCATATGTATGCTCAACTCTTTCATTACTCTCGTACGAAGAGAGTGCCGAGCTTCGGGAATTGTCTACTTTTCCAAACTGTTTATCGTGAAGGAGCGCTGCGATATCTTGTGAATAAAGAAAAAATGAGGAATCTAGGTGATAAGTTGATACTGCAATAAGCATTATCATCTGAGCTTTTTGCATAGCTGAGTAAGGAATCAATTCTTGCTGATAAAGGGCAAGATCGGCCAAAAAGTATGCGAATACCACACATTGGGAATCCCTACTTATCCTTGCGAGTTGAAAATACGCTTCCAGAAACCAAATTATGGTGGGATCAAGTAAATCAAAATGAAGAGTTGTTAGAATTGCTTTCTCACTCTGAAGAAATTTAGTGTTTTCCGATTGAAATTTCTCATCTAATTGCACCTCTGCTGTCTCCTCAGAGCTACTTATTGCACTTAGAGTGTAGTTGTAGACATTGTTCGACTTGTAGTATTCTCTGGATCTTTCATTCAAGACATTTGCTATTTTAAGGCATACTCTGGCTATCAGTCGTAGATCAGCGTGAGGTAACTCCCCATCATTAAACATCGCACGTAAATATCGATTGAAAAAACTCATTGCCAGATGTAATGTTTGTGGCATCAATTCAAATCGTTCTTGTAGAGTAAATAGACGATTAACCTGTAGTAAATGAATACCCAAAGAACAAAATTTTCATTAAGAATGCCCTTTTTCAAAAACCTCTTACGGCTTAACTATAGTAAAACAAAATGTCAATTGTACCTCAGTTTGATAAACCTCTGTGGTTTTTTCTGTTTGCAGGGATGAAAAAGTATTCACAGACCAATCAAAGCTGTGAGACAGGGCCAAGGTTTCAATATTGTAGATTTGAAGGAGTAGTCCATTTTGTTCCGCAAAACTTAAAGATCTTTTTTCAATTGACGTTAAACTTTTCCTCTGCTTTGCCTAAGCATGAAAATTTCTTCCAGGTTAAAGAAAGAAAAAAAATTGTTATACGCTAAAAAACTTAAATAATTAAAGAACACATATTATGTTTCTATGCTCTAAACTTCAACAAGTATATTCTGCAAAAATAAATGCATGTACTGCTCTAATGATATTAGTGATTCAGGTACCTGATGAAACAGTCTACTAGAGTCTTTTAAAAACTTGTGTTGTGCACATTGCGACGCTGTGATTCGATCTGTTCCTGGTAACAGCAGTAGTTTAAACAACAAATTTAGTCCATCTTCACCTGCCATTCTGCGAAACTCAAGCAGACTTTGAGCTATTTCCAGCTGATTTGTAGTTTCTAGATGTTTAAAGACTGCTCTCAATTCAGACTCCTTTTTGTTCTTGTCGAGCATGTAAAGCTTGTTTATCAGTTTTATGGGCAGCGGTGACCATGTTGGAAGGCAACACACGAATTCTTTGGGAAATCCTGCTAAACTGGACCATTCGCTAATCTGAGGTGTACCAATTAATCGGAAAATGCTACAGAGATAGCTTAATTCATTTTGTGCCGAGAAAGGGAGGTATCCAAGGACCAATTCCAAGAAAATTACTCCTATCGACCACATATCAACTTCCAGGCCGTATTCCGGAGTTCGCATTATTATTTCGGGTGCTCTGTAGTATATTCTTTTAGATTCCCGCCAAGAACGCTCTCGATCTCGTGGATCTGCATTAAAACATCGACAGATGAGTCCTTCTATACTATCAATATTGCTGCATATGTTGAACGATAAAGGCTTAGCGGGATTCTCTCATAAAACAAAACTATGCAAAAATAAATCTGAATAGCACTTAATAAGCATCAGAATCAAGCTACTGTTGTACAAGTTTTTTGGATTAAGTTCTGTATTACCTATTTCTGAATATCATTCATAGAAGCATTAAAAAACTTAATTCATTTTACCTTCCGGTGTATATTCTTCAAGATGAGAATTTAGCAATCTGCTCATCCCGAAGTCACCTATCTTGATAGTTGTTTTGCAACCATCTGCATTATTTATGTCATCCCCTGGTATTGATTCAAGCACAAAAATGTTCTCTGGTTTTAAATTTCTGTGAATAATCCCCCGTTCATGTAAATAGGCTACTCCGTTCACTATTTGGGTCAAAACGCTCTGAATACAAGCTATTTTATCTTTTCTTTCCTTCAGAAACTTGTCGTTGCTATTTCCACTGATTCTTTGAATTAGATTTTCTAAATTTTGAGGAATAAATTCGGTAATGATGTGTAATCTGCTCTGCTTAGCTGATTTACTGTCTAGTTCTGTGCCGTAATACCGTAGAATGTTTTGGTTATCAAGCTTTTGTAGTAATGCCGCTTCGCGTAAAAATGAAGTAGGTATCCCGTCGTCTTTCTCGGCATTTACAGTTGCCAAATGTACCGTCCTTACTGCAATCGGATTCCCGCTATGAATTTGATAACCTACTGTTACTTTTCCCTTTGATCTTCTACTTGACAATGGAGGATTCGCGAGTATACATGAGTAGTAGACACCGTGTAATACAATTATTTTTTGCCATAGACTTGTGCTATCGTATTTCAGCTTCCAATAGCAGGATTTATTGAGACACATAAAACTTTCCCGAATTTCGCACGGGTACAAGTAAAGGATAATATTTTCAAATACACGTTTTGGGAGACTCAGAAATATATCAATGAACGTCAATAGTGATATCTGAGAGCATGCCATTATTTCAAACCATAGAATTGATTTGCTGAAGTTCAGTGATCATATTCCATATGGTGGATTTGTATACTAAAGCATGGAAAAGATGGATGAAAACAAAAACATAGTATTGATCTAGCGTTATTGGGATGTGTCACTTGTCGAGCAATTATAGTTCACACGATAAAAAGTTTTTAACTTTAATGAAAACTAGGTACACGAAGAAAACTTGGTATTTTTTCATCCTACGGAATGCAACTTTCATAAAGTGGTGATGTTGCAACGAAACGCGTTAGATCTCAAGTTGAAGATATTGTCTTGTACCATTGAAAATTAAGGAAAGTTACTAGTCATTGAAAGGGTAGATACAGAACAAGCGAGTGTGCAAACCAAACATAGTGTAACTACACACAGCCAAATGTCATTTTGCAGCACATAAAAAATGCCACAGCTAACAATTGAGAATCCACGCAGTTAGTTGCACGTACAAACACTCCTTGCAAGCATCTCCTTATTTTTCATACTTCGTTGTATTATTCATCACTTGTCTTTTGGCTATAACATTTTTATTAAATTATTTTATATGTGAGCTGTCTGCGCCCAATCGCAGGAATTACTTTCTAAGCGATAACTAGGTTGCATCAGTTGACTTTGAAAAATATTTAGCTTGCAATGTAAAATAAAAACCCATTTCCTGCAAGCTTATTACTAGCAAACGATGGCTTGATATGATTTTAATTGGTTCTAAGTAAAGTCATCTTGCTCTACGTTAACCGCAATTATTTAGTAATGACCCGGAACTGATATTATAAGCACGTTGAATGGAGCACCGGGTGAAAAGTGAAACAACCGGTCATTTGTCATTTTTAATGAAGGATTGTATTATTATATCCGTAATTGGCCTTATAAGGATATAAGGCTTAATGATTAAAAGTGGGAAACGGTGAAAAAACCAATCTACACTCTTAAAATTTGAGCGAGAACAGCATCATTGTACTATAGATCAGAGTGAATATTAGTACTCCACGGGTGGGATGTCATGTCCTTCATAAATATCATTTAGTGTTTAGGCTTGATATTATTATGTGATGATGAATTTGTTGTGCATAAATTATTACGAACACGGCATTAATTGTAGCTGATTTTCCTATGTACAAAATTAAAATGACTACTATGGTAATATTTTATCAAAGTAACATATTTTTACATATGTAGCACATTAAATAAACATTTCTGAATGCCTCCAATCTACTCTATAATGATATACAAATTCCTTCTCTTTTTGATACTATTTAGAATTATTTGGCTGCCATATCTTTTTGAATAGCGTATTGCGTTGAGAATGAGTTCGCTGAAAAGTATTACGTTTTAGGCAGAACTCTGAATAATACTATTTTAGGATTCCAAGGCTATCGCATCATAACGGAAATTCGGAATAGATTATTTTAAAATAAGCCCTACTGATATGCCCGGACAATTTGGGCGTGAACTACATATTGGGGAAAGCATTACGGCGAGCAAGCGCAATTTGTTATTTTAACAACGATAACAAAACGATGAACATGATTGGAAGTGGAAGTGTATTCAAGAAGAAGAAGATACAAGGAATATATATATAGATGTACAGAGACCTTTTACTTTCTCGTTAATTTGAATTACCTTTACGTTTTTATTTCCTTTCGAATTAGATTCCGATTGCTGAATCGATTATCTTTCTACAAAGTTGTTTCTCTTAAGTTGTTGAATTGTTTCGCTACAATAGTTTTACTACGAGTTTTCATTTTTGTTAACTTTTCTGTGTTGTTACATTGCGTAACCTTTTCGTTTCTTTTGTTTGTCGAGTTGCGGTTGGCTTTCACGGTAACGAGCGTCGATGGAGCTCTTACGGATACATAAAATCATTTTTCTTTTCTTCCTAAATACTACGTAGATGAAATTGGTTTATAGTTTAAGATTAAAATTAAGATTCTAGTTATCATTTGCTTTCGAGCGATACGATCTCTGAAGCCGCGTTAAGTGCCGGGTATATCATTTTGGGGGCTGCTCCGGGAAACGCAATCTTGTCGTTTTCTTAGAAGAGAAAGTTACGAAGTTACATTCAGAGAGAGTGAAGCGTTTTTGTAAGCTTACGGACGAAATCAAGCGGATACTTCGAGAGACCGATTAACTAGCAGAAGAAGTGAAGTAAGAAGAGATCTTTCCGTCGAGCACACACTTTTCGATTGAGTTAGGGCCGAGTGTGCCGTAAATAAAGTTTTTGCACCGCGATCGGTAGCGAGCGATATTTTTGCGCGTCTAGAGTAGCGCCGAATGCGAGTTGATGATTTTATCAGAGAATCCTACCTTTTCATCGCATTATTTTTGACAATTTTTTTTCTCCATTTTCCCCCATTTTATTTCCGCTGTTTCCCCTCTTCCGAAACCTTCCCCTTTTTCATTATTTTGAGTGCAACAATGACGGATAGTGCTGATTTTACGACTTCTTCGTCACAACGTGAGAAACTAGGACATGAGGTGTTTAAACTGCGGCGGGCAGAAAAAGCAATTGAAAATTTGAGGAATTTGGACGTTTTTAAGGAAAAGGAGCTGGATGAATGGTTGTGAACTTTAAAAACAAAGTTCAACATTGTAATTTGGATGGTGAAGCATTACTCGACCTATGTGTGATGACCTGATCCCTGCATTCACTGTTTTACCAATACTGTTTCTCTTCATCCTATGATAAATAAATACCATCTAAAAGAATATTAATAATTCTTTTAAATTTCAACTAAACCTGCATTACAATAATAAAATCATAGATATTATTATAATAACCTTAAAATAATATTCATCAAGGGAATATCATCACGTGTAATGAGTAATCGGAACTCAGTTACAGTAAATAGATCACCTATGAATCTATTTAATCAATTACGATAAGGTACGTCATATTAATTATTAGGGTAAATGATGTTGTATGAGTACATCCTT